>JAOWBP010002392.1:52741860-52767735 GCA_028571105.1 Tragopan temminckii
CTTTCTTTCTTTCTTTCTTTCTTTCTTTCTTTTTCTTTCTTTCTTTCTTTCTTTTCTTCTTCTTCTTCTTCTTCTTCTTCTTCTTTTTGGAACACATAGATGTGTTCCAATAGCATAGCTAAATATGATGTTAGCTGAAAAAGAAATACCCATGCACATAATTCTGGAACATTTTTTTGGACTTTTGTGAGTGATGTTATTATGTGATAGAAGAGAGGTCACAGTTGTGTTCTTCCTTTGGGCTTTTTTTTTTCCCACAGAAAGCACATTACAGTGAAACACGCTGAAGTAAATTTGGAAGAGAATTCTGTGGAATATTCTGTCCTTTTTTGCAAGTTCTTCTACTGCAACAGTGATCCAGAATGATGAAATTCTATGGAAATGTTAATAAAAGCCAGAAAGATTCCTTGAGGTACAGTGATCTCAAGCTGCATAAGACTTTAAAATTTCTGTGTCCTTAAGGATTTTGTAGTTTTCCTAGGAGAGTATAGGACTAATTAATTGCCTTGTAGCACAGAAAAGGCTGAGTGATTTTTTTTCCCATAAAATTATAATTCTGGTACTTTACATCTCTATCTTTATAGTTCATTGATGTTTAGACTGATAAAAGTTGAATTTGAGAACAGACACTAACCTTAGTGTCCTTGGCGTATGCACACTGTACAAGGATTACTCTCTACTACTGGTTTTTACAAATGGTCAAATTTCAATAGGACTTACCACAAGGTTAAACACTTTATGGGTTCAGGGGCTTTTAGACTGATTCTGTTAACCAGTATCTCACTCCGTATTTTAACTTGAGATTTCTGTGTCTCCTGCATCAGATTAACAAATAGGGGATCATAGAATCATAGAATCCTTAGAGTTGGAAGGGATCTTTAAAGGTCTTCTAGTCCAACTCACCTGCAATGAACAGCAATATGTGCAGCTCCATCAGGTTGCTCAGGGTCTGAGCCATCCTCACCTTGAAAGTTTCCAGGGGTGAGGTGTCCACCACATCTCTGGGCAGCCTGTGTGATGTGCCAGTGCCTCAACACCTTCACTGTAAAGGACTTTTTCTTTATATCTAACATAAATCTACCCTCTTTAAGCTTGAACCATTTCCCCTTGTTCTGTCACAACTGACCTTGCTAAAGTGTTTGTCTCCTTCTTTCCTGTAGCTCCCCTTTAGACATTTAAAGGCCACCCTCAGGTCACCTCAGAATGTTCTCTTCTCCAGGCTGAACAGCCCCAGCTCTTTCAGCCTGTCTTCATAGCAGAGGTGTTCCATCCCTTGGATCATTTTTGTGGTCCTCCTCTGGGCACACACCAACAGGATTTTACTGGTGTTTGTAAAATGCTTTGAAATCAATGGGTGAATGGTGTCATAAAAGTGAAAAACTGTTCTTTGGCAATGCCAGGTAAAACAGACATTCCTTTGAGTGTGAACTGTAGAGTTATCTTCAGTAGTTCCCTTATCATTACTTGATTTTATGAAAAAATAACTAAAACAACGGAGTATGACTAGGCTTGTTAAAAACATATTTTGTTATTAACCATCCTATAAAGAACAGACTGTAATATCAATTACTGGCTTCAGCGGTTTTGGGAAATGGGAGTGCCAAAGTACTTATAGGAAAGCCAATATGAACCGATGGCACAGTCATTGATTTTTGTAGGACAATGGGAGTCAAAGATGGAAATTGATATTGCAGTGATGTCCTGGGTAATTGACCATTTAAGTGATTTGGTAGTATCCTGTAGGTAAGGGAAGAGATGCTCCTCTTCATGCCTGTTCCGTAGTAATGAGTTTAGTACTTTGTCTTTTATGCTTGTTTCTTTTGTAGTAGAGCTCTAAGTACTTGATCTTGACTTGAGAGTACTTGGCATCTTGCAGGATCAGGAACTGTGCCTGCTGAAGCTTACTGCATTTAGTTTAATTGTAGCATTTTATTCACTGTTACTGACTCCGTATATCCCACGAGGAACATACCAAAAGGAAGAGGGGGAGGGCATGAGTAACTCATAATAGCTGAAAGAAGGAACTAATTTTAAACTGCTTTGAAACATGCTTTCTATAAGCAGTGCTGTCTTCCCAAGTGGCCAAGAGCTTAACTATTGCAGAGAACTGTGGTAAACTGAAGTTTTCCTCTAGAGGCATTACATAGTGTATTGACTACTCTTAATTACAAACACTGACTAAAATGGGTTTTCTAATCTAGGGAAATTGTCAAGTGGGTAAGACCAAAAACCAAGGAATATTTATCACAATGGGAATTTATAGTGAGGGTCACACAGAGGGTTAATAAAAGACTTAATAGATATTTGATTAAAAGGCAGATCAGCAATTACAGTCCAATAAGTTGCTTATAATCATTGCTTTTAACTGTCCATTAAACCTAATGATACTGTCAACTGTAATACATAAATCTTATACCATCTTTCTAACATGTTGTCATTTAACCTTTATAAAATATTTATAAATGGAACTGTACTGCAAGTGTATCCTATATTTTGTGATTTTGGTTTCCGCTCTGCAGCATTCACCTTATTGTGCCAATCAATATTGTCTTACTGCTTCCTTGTATTCCCCCAACTGCCTATATCTAAGAAAAGAAATTTTTCCTTAGATTATTATCCTCATTCTACTGTGGAAATGTGAATACGGATTCTGTCACACACAAATATTATTAATGTCTTCTTCCAGAAAAATCTGTATGGGAAGTGGCAGAATGAATGTTACCTGCCCTGAACGAGGCGCGTGTACCCTGATGTTAAGGGCTCCCGTCTCACAGCTTGTGAAATTGAGACTGTGTGATGTCACACATAAAGCAGTGCTCATCCTCTTCCTCCTGTGCCGTGACATCCTGCCATGTGGCAGTACCCCCCTGGTAGTGTGGGTGGGAGGAAGGCCCAGTGATGTGTCATTTGGTGGACACAGTGGTGGCCCGTTTTGAAGCAGGTTACTCTTTCTGAGGCCGATCTCTCAGCTAGTACCACTTACTGCATATTTATTTGCATCAAACAGTTACAGTTTGGATGAGCTAGATTGCTTTCAGAGGTAGCTAAACCAGAAGATCCAGTGCAACTATGTACCAAACTTGCCCTAGTCCGTAATCCTGGGGTCTGAAACCATAAATTACCCTCAGCACCATGAAGTTCCCGTGTGTGAATCAGACAGATGCCAAGAAAAGGCTCATGAACTTCTGCCAGTTTGTGAAGCACCCAGAAAGTGTTCCTACCACTATAGAAAGGCCTACAGGGCATTTATGTGTGACGTTTCCTGTTGCTGACCACTCCTCAACTCCTTGAAACTTGTTCCTTTTTTCTTTTCTGGGACAGCTCACACCTCAAAACTCTGTATTTATCAGTGCTGAATGTGGTGCAATCTCTGTTTGCTGAACCTGGTTCAGACAGTTCTACTGTCTCTTTTTTTTCCCCCCTTATTGATTTACACACAGCTCATTGCTTTCTTTCTGAATGGAGTATCTTCTGTTTCTGCCTCTCAGAAGATCCAACAATGGACATGCTGCAGCCCCAGAAATGTATCTATGTTTATTATCTTGTGCTGTGAGAAAGGTGAAAGCTTCTCAGATGGCAGAATAACCCAGTGGCTATCCTGGGAGCTTGCTGATGTCAGGATTGCTTCTAAGTGCCAGAGGGCTGCTGCTTCTTAGTGCAAGTCAGCATTGCACAAAGTGCAGGAAGAGGGAGGTTCTTTTGATAACAGCTGCATTTTGGGAAGGCACAATGGATGCACATTTGTTCATCACAGAATCATAGAAAGTCCTAAGTACAAAGGGACCCATGAGGATCATTGAGTCCAGCTCCTGGCTCCACACAGAACCATCCAAAAATCAGGCTATATGTCTGAGCACTGTACAGATACTTCTTGAACCTCTAGAAGGCTCAGTGCCATGACCACTTCCCTGGGGAGCCTTTTTCAGTACCAAACCACCCTCTGGTGAATTAGATCTGAATTGCTTTTCAGGGGAAGTATGCTTCTGAGGCTGCCATCCACCTGGATGTGTGCACTCTGGGCCCTGGGGCATCTGGATAATTCACTAATACCACTCCTGCAAAAAAACATCGACATCAAGGAACACTTTTTTTGTATTAGTATTTTCATACTAGGTAAGAATACATTTGCACAGCAAAACTAAGGAGCCCACCTCCATCCCCTAGAAGCAATATGGACGAGAGAAAGCTGGGATTGTTTTGAAAATCAGACCAAGGGTTTATCAGGAGCTGCTGATACATTTGAGAAATACAAAGCTTTCTGTCTCCATTAGGGCTTTGCGCTTAATTTGACTCCATTGGAATGAAGTTTAAATGATGAGATCAGTATTGATCTTAATGTCAGTACATAAACCTTTGTGTGGATTTTATGTGACTAGTCATAACTAAGACTTGGGTTTTCTGTGTTTGTTTCTTCCTCTTTTTTGTTCCCAGTGGCAATGAACAAATAATTCTGATGATATATTTATTAAAATTAATTGTAATGGTAAAGTAGAGTAAAAAGCAGGTGATTAAAAATTGAAATTAACCATTTTCCTATAAAAATGCTTATTTTCAAAGTACTTTAGAATATGAGTATATCCTAAACCCTTATAAAAAAAAATACTTTTAGTCATTTTAATACACTGAGAGTTCATTAATTTGTTGTCAGTATTTTCAAGGGTCAAACCACTGCATTACCGTTGTTTGAAATGACAGGTTGCTGAGGCTCTACTCTAGGATGAATCTTTTTCTGCAGTCAGAAAACATGCTCCCTTACTGGGCCTTTTCAAACAGTTCAGCTCAGTATTTATTTAATTACAAGCTGAGAAACTGACCTGTACTGAAAAGGCAGAAAATCTTGCTTTTCTCTCCCTGATTGTTGGTAGAATAGAAGGAACAGATCTAATAATTAAAAACTTGGAGCCAACAGCTAAAAGAGATGATCAGATTTGTTTGCTAACTGACTGAGTATAGCCTTCTTTCCGAAATACATATTTTTGAGCAGAGAATTTGAGTTGACAAACGTTTTTCCTCTTGTATAGAGCAGATTGAAGGTTTTTATTTAACTTATGAAATATGTTCAAATGCTTCGTTGTGTACTTGAGGTTAATTAGGATTTTTAACCTAATTTGATTTGAGAGAAATAACTCAAATAAAAAAAATTGAATTAACTTACTTTGGTTAGAAAAGAGAAAATAACCATGTACACAACTAATGAAAATTTAATCAATTACAAAATAAAATTAATGATTGCTTAAAGTTTTCTTCTTGGTAACTCCCATTATCACTAAAACCTTTGGAGCTTCCAGAAGCTGATAATGGGTTATCAGTGATTTAATCCCATGGTTTAACATTATTTACTTTTTTTTTTTACAGTCTCAATATTCAAAATAAAAATTTCTGTGATAAGTTGGGAAATAGGGATATTCTGTAGAAGGAAACTGATGATGTTTTCTTTAATTGCTCAGTGCTGAAACACTTATTCAGCAGTTGAAACGCTGGCTTACTCTGCAGTTCACATTTATTTCAGTGTCTTGTTCAGCAGTACGGCATTTCGTTAGTCTTTGGCTAGGAATGGTCGTTGGCACTTTCAGTTTCTTCGTTCTGACAGTGAGTAATGCTGTTCTCTGTGTTTGTAGTTATGAGTGAATAACAATAAAATGACCGCCATGAGGAAATTGAGCCAACAAAAGCAGTTTACCTTTGGATATGAACTTAATGCAGAAACAACAAAACCCCTCAGAAGCCCATTAATTGAGGCTGAAAAGACTGAGCTCTATTTGTATCTGTAACTCTTTTAAATTCTGTGTTGTTTCCTCAGGTTGTTTCCCCATGGATTTGAATAGTTTGTGTTGAATAAAATATTGATTGGTGGTTTCAGATGACAGATGCTTCTAAATCTGAACAAACATAACTAATATGAAATTCAAATTCTGATCAAACAAAAAATTAATATGAATTTCATATTTTGTTGCTTTTAATAAGCACAGATGTCTTGCCAGTGGCTCAGGCTCTGTCAAGCATCACTGCATCGTTTTTTTGGGGCCCAGACACAAAGGTAGAGAGTTCCCTCTATACTGATGCTTTGCATGCAGAATCAAATTGATTGGTATTCAGGCAGAACTGATGTTAATTTGCTTGAATTGCAATTGTAGTTCTAATGTAGAAGTCTAGACATACTTTCCTTCTCCAGTACGATATGTATTCATATGTATTCAGTAATTTAGGGCAGAAGGGTCCTGGTTCACCAGCAAATCTCATCCCCTGCTCTTGTAGGTGGTTTAATCATATAATCCCTTTAAGAGACCGATGCAATTCTGTACCTCCTACTGCTTAACAGTGGGTAAAAAAGAGAAAATTGCTGATACTGCATGTTATCTTCATAACTGAAGATGAATAATGCCCTAAGCTAAATGAAGTAAAATGAAGCGTCCGATTAGTGAACAATGAAGCAAATCAACACAAGAATTGTGATTTAGGTCGAAATATTTCATATCTGGCCCTGAATGCTGGGTTTGACAATGTCCTGTTGCAAAGTAAGGTTTAAGTTTTTTTTTTTTGCTGGCTCATCACACAGTGACCTTTCTCTGGGGTGGCATTTTTGTAATGGCTGTCCGTGAGTAACCCAGCCTAATATGACATCTAGTGTCTCACCTGGAGGAAATGTTTTTATTCCTGCTATATAACTTGATTGTTCTTCCTGTTTACATAAACTTTTAAGTTCTGTTCTTAATGCCTTATAGTGGCGCATTTCAGATGTTAACCTGACAATTTTATTACTTCAAATACTTCTGTCTGTCACCTTCACTACTTCATTAAGTATACCAGAACCATGACCATTTGCAGCTAGAGCACTGAAAATTTTATACATCTCTTTATCCCATGTCTCCTTGGCATCTTACTGAGGCATTTAGTTTCCTCTGTTAGTTCTGCTAGCAGGATGTGCAGAACTAAATGCACTATTTCAGCTGAAGACATACTAACAATTGTAATAAAATGGCATACTAACGTCATTTTTATTCTTTTCTGTATCATGCCTTTACAGAAAAAAAGGCTGAACATCTCAAGATATCTTTTCCCCTCCTTTTCTTGTAATCCTAACGTATTGTTTGCCTCTTTATTTGCAGTTGTGTGTTGATCCAAAGCTTTTGTATTTCATCTGTTTACAGCAGTGCTCCTGTCTCTTTCCCAAATTAATTTAGAATTTATCAGTGAATGAGCCATTCAGACTGGATTAATGTAAAGTGAGCTCTGTTTGGATTAAAATCCTTATGTGTTGAGACTGCAGAGAGGACTGGTGAAAGCATGCAATGTCTTTCTGTTCCAGGACAGTTATTTGTTTCATTAGGGACCAAAAATTGTCTCTTCATTGAATGGAGTTTATGGTGATATCATCTCGTCTCTTATGTGAAAAGACACTTTTTTCACAGGTGGCATGTTTGTAGGAAATCTTCACCAAAAGGCGAAGAGTGGCATGAAGAGATGCCTGTGCTGATGTCTCTGTATGGAGCAGAGTAAAAAAGCTGTTGCTTGCTCTGTATTATCCATTCTAAAAAAGTGCTGGGGAAAGGCAGGGAAATAGTTTTGTTTTACATCAGCAGCATTCTCCAAAGCGTCATTTGCTCCTTAGGTCAGGGACTCAAACAACCATGTTATAGTATTCCTTCAATAACCTAACCAAGCTCAGTCAAAAGATGTGCTGGTGTCTTGTGTCGTGGCCAAAGTATCCTACATTAATAATGCATCCTAATTAGGAGGTACCTATGCCTGAGGGTTCTAGCTTCATTAACTGCAATTAGCATGAATATACAAGCTGAAATGAAACATGAAGCAGCGAAGTAACAGATTGTACCTATAATTTTAAATTATATTAATTGCAGGCATAGTAGATTGATTTATCTAGTATATGTGCATTTGTATTAGATGCTGGAACAAGACAAAAATGTATTTGCATAGAATATATCTGAAATCCGATTAATTGCACAGATTTTTATCTGAACAGCACTTTGTGTAGTGGAAAAAGTATTTATTAATCCAGAAATTTCAAGAGCAAAGCAGTGACAAATTTGTGAGTTTTCTACTTATTTTATGTAATTATTAAAAAAAATAAAAATAAAAATAAAAATCTTCACCTATGGCACGAGTCAACCTATTGTGACAGTTCTTCCTGGGGATCATCAGATATTACAAGCTCAGCATTAATCCTTAAGGTCCATGTAAGACCCATTGTAGGCTTATGACATTACATGGATATTACTCTGTCTTGGTCCTGGAACTGTTTAAAACTTGCCACTAATCACTATTATTGACAACAGCTTTCTTGTTCAGAGCACCTGAAGAAGAACCAGGAATTTTGTGTTTCATGCTCCGTAATGCAGACAGGAAGGCCTCGACAGCCTAAGGATGAAGTTGACAAGAAAGAATTGGAGAAGCATTTAAATTTCCAAAATAATGTCCATCACACATGTAGAATATACACATGCATATATCAGAGCATGTTTTTGCCAGTTCAGGTATAGAAATCTACCAGTTAAACGTTAGCTGTGTTCTTCCAGATACTGTGGCAAAGGTGGGTAATGATAAAAAAAAATAAGATAAATGGATGAACTAGTTGCTACTGCTCCAATGTGGTTGGAGTGCAATTCTGGAAGTGCTGGTTTCATTCTTTTGTCCCAGTTTTCTGCTTTGAATGTATAGAGGAACCTGGCTTTATTGACAGCCCTCATGCTGACTGAGATCTGTTCCTTGATTTTTCTTAACTTCATGTACTCTGTTCATCTTAATTATGCAAAGTTTAAGTGCCTGAACATACTAGATAAGCAAAATGCCGCTCTCTTTCAACATTTCTCTTATTCCTTGCATGGTTTATGCAGCTGGTGTAATATCAGCCAGCTATTATGGTTTTGTTTGACTTGATAGCTACAAGTTCATCTTTGGATTGGCTCGCTGTGCTGTACATGCAGCAGCCAGAGTTTCTAGCAGTAGACTTAAAAATTGTAATTCAGTCTTGTTACTGTTCAATACATCTGCAGCCTGTCTAATTGATCATAATGTTCTCATTGCTCTGTGGATTTCTGTGTAAGACCAACAAGTTGCAGCACTTGAGTAAATTTCATCTTTTCAGACTACTTGCCTCTGCTTATATATTCTGCATGGAACTCAGGATTTATTGGTATTTTTACAAGGAGAAAACAGAATCACATGAGGAAATTATTTTTGTCTATTAAGTCTTCTATTGCGATTATAAAATAAAGAATTTACTCTTCCTTTAATTGAAGAACGAGGATTTTTAAATAATGTCCTTCTGAACTTTATAGAAAAACTTTTGGTTTTTTTCCATTTAAATGGATGTGCAGTTTTCCTGTTGTGTATGAGTTATTACTTTTTTCTTTTCTTTATCTTGGAGTGCGAGGCAAAGATTATCCTTTTGTCCCAAGGTGTTAATAGAGCCGTATTTCCACTCTCTTTCCTACATGGATCTAGTGTACCTCCATTAACATTGCTTTTGATTTCAGTAGCTACCCTTGAGACAAGAATTGTCTTTCTGATTTTAAAACTGCTGAAAATAATTTGATTTTATTCTGTGATTTGAAAGGACAAGGGAACGCTGCAGACATAAGAGGAAAGTCAGTACCAGATGCAGCCTTAAAGTGGAAGGAGAGATGTTGATGAATGACTGCTTCTGTACCATCTGACAGTTGTCAGGTGCTTCTCCCAGTGGACTCACTGCTCTCCCACGCCCACAGTAATGGATCTATCTGCCTTTGTGAAGTGTAAGGAGAAAGAAAAGAGGCAGGTGCTGTACTCTGCCCTTCCACAACCAGTCTGTCAGTGACAAGAAGCTCCTTTCTTTAGGGTCAGACATTGAGCTGTTTGGACCACCTTTTTCTTCCTCTCATTCAGTTTTTCTGCAGCTGTATCTATTCTGTTTATCCAAACAACGATGTGTTTATGCAGGTACATATACCAATGGGCCTTAAGCTTTCTTTGATCTCAGAGCAACATGAAGAATTTTGTTGGAGTGACAATATAATAACAATAAATAATAACAACATGCTTTCTTATGGAAACAACACAGCCAGATTTAAATACATACAGTAGTCATGTTTACATTACTTGAATGGCAGTTTTGCAAGAACAAGTTAGTGACAGGAGTGTAAGCTGTTGGTTTTGGAACAGTTTTGCATCAGTGTCAATCTATACTGAAAATGAGGTTTATTTAATTCTAGTAATCATAGAAGAACTGCTTTTAAATAGAGGGACTCACTAAATAGTAGTTGAAAATTCTAATTAACGTATATGCTTATATATGTGTTTCTATTGCAGGAGCTCAAGACAGGCATTTCAGACTCCCTAGGAGTCATGTGCTTATCACCTCTCATGTACTCCAAGAGCACTAAGGTCCTTATGTTTGATCCATTTTTCAGAAATCAGGTACATCAGGATGCTTTCAGACTGTAAATATTTAATACAGTCTCCTTCCAGGAGATAGAGCCATATTGATCCAGTGTTCTTAATCTTTACAACTTCAGTCTTTGTCTGACTGAAATTTGAAAGCTGTCCTGGGTGGGTTTGGGGCTGTTCTTTCTATTTCTGCTTAATGACCTGACTAAACTTCAGATCACCAGAACACGAATTCATGGAACTTGACTGCACTTGACTGTCTTTTTTTTTTTTTTTTTTTTTTTTTTTTTTTTTTGAAACAATGCATGATTTGCTTTATTATTTATTTAAGTACATTTTAGCCAAAATTGTTGCTGAAAATATTCAGTAGCTAACAATAATGTATCCAACAGAGATAGCTCCTTTCTTCAGCAGTTCTGTTTATGCCATCAAGTCTGTAATTCTATTTATTCAAAATATGTACCTGAATCTATCCTTGCAATTTCTGAGACTCTAAATCATTTCATTTCCTTAAATCTAGAGTAGATGATGAATTCTTTCAACTCAGTAATCTTGCATCATTTCCTTCACTGACATAACATATTCACTAGGGGGGAGATTTAAACTAAGTTAATGCTTTTGCATCAAATTTTTGAGACCCATATATTTATGTGGCTGACTTGCTTAATGCAAGCAAATTCTGTTTCATGAAATTAGTGGGAATAGGGCATAGTTCTGTTACCTCTCCAGCTAGTTTAAGAATGGCATCTGAAAGCAGTGGAAAATGGCAATAATAGTAAATAATTGAATATCACATGCCTGTGTTGCTGTTTTGTCAGTGTTGCTCCCTATCTGAGTGTAGCTTCGTAGAGATAGAAGGGTGCTCTTGCTGCCTTTTATAGTTGCTGTCTCATTTTATAGTTGAGCTACTTTGTCTTAAAGAAGTTAAAATGGTGTTATAAACAGAGCAAGGAGATACAAATGAGTAGTCTTGATATCCAGTAGCAGATGTTTAGGGAAAAGTAAAACAAACAGAGAAAATACAGAATAATCTTTCCCTGGTACCATCCAACCTTTCTATAAATGGGAACTTAGGGACTTCAGACCTGGATATTTCATTCATGCCACAATGCTTAAAAGCCTTGATGCACCATTACCTCTCTCTAGTGTCTCTTTACAGTTCTGACTTCCACAGCATCTCACGTGGAATTTAATTATGCAAAGAAATGTTTCATTTTCTAAGTTTTAGATCATCTGCATCCTGAATTCATGAGCTACTTTGTCTCTACCAATAATTTCATTTAAATATACTGTAATACTCTTCAGTCATCTGAAGCCCAAGTGTCTGACTAGCTTCTTCTCACGCAGGTACCGTCATATGTCCAATCATTACTGTTGCTCATTTCCTTCTGAGTCTCTCACATCTTTTCTGAGCTGGGAAGATCAGTACTCTGAACGGTACCTCAAGTGTAGACACCTTCATTTTATGCAATAATGAAAACTGTCTTTGCATCTGTTTCCAATTTCTGTAAATGAGATTCTGGGGGAAAGAGAATGTTTGAGTAACTTTACATGCCATTTGCAAGACCAAAAGTCTTGCTGCAATGGCTTTAATCAATTGTGAATTCATCCAGGAACACGAGACCTTACCACTTCATTGTTACCACCCTTTCTTGATCTTAATGTGTTTCAGTGCTCCTAAAGGGCCAAATTCTCTCCCGTGCGTGATAGACTCTGGAGCAGATAAACTCTTTAATCAGTACTTCTTTTAGTCCTTTCACTTCCTTGTCTCACAAACAGCTATTACTGTTGTCTTGCATGATGAAACTACTGCTCCCCATGTTTCATATGCAAAGATGCTTCCCAGCTTATATAGGCCGTTTCCAGCTTATATAGGCTCTCCTCCACGGTTTTATCTAGCTCCTCCAACTGCTTTCGCATTCCTAGAGCACAATATTCTTCTTTCAGTCCCTGCTCCTCATTCAGGATCTTCCACTTCTACATTACTTTTGCTTTTATTATTTTTCTATAATTCTTTTTTTCTAGAAATCATCATTAAAGTGTGTAATGTGATGGGAGCTCATTTTGTCAAGTGGGATACAAACATGGCAGAAAAGGTAATCTCAGTTCCCAAGAGATTACTATATAAGTTAAAGGTAATAAGGAGCTCTGACAAGGGAAATGGAGCAGGGCAGTGAGCTGTGAAAACTGGAGGCAGTCACAATGGCACTAAAAGTAGACATAGATCTGAGTCTGTTCCTGAGACCTGCACTACTGACATCTGGTGTGGAAAGAGTAGTCCTTGTGTTTGTTTTAGGCAGAACCAAACCTGTGATTTAGATGTGACTAAGTACCATATGAGCAAGTGTTAAGAATATAGAAATGATGTTCTTGTGTCTCAACCCCACGTTTATGTAAAGACTTTACTGTAGTTGCAATTCAAGATTTTTTTTTAATATAAATACCAATAAGAAAACTAAGTATGCTGTAAGGTTAATAACAAGTGCTCTTGGTCATTGTGTTCTATTCATGGTTTTATGCAGAGGAAGTCTTCTGTACCTATGACGTGAGAGAAAGTTATTATGGATAGACCAATGAATTGCATTAAAAGAAAGCTACAAGATATTCTATTGCTAACAAACTTCTACCTGAGATATTCTTTTATTCTTTTTTTCTTTAGTTATTATTATTTTAGCATCTTAAGATAAAGTCTTATCTTAGACCTGTAAGTACAATACGTAAGGGTTTTGGAGAATAATAAATGAAAATTGCCGTAGAAATAATACAGGATTGCTTAAGAATGAATTTTAAATGGTTCAGTGAAGTAGATACTGCAACAGCGATCTAAATTCTATCAGACAAGGTAATGGAGGGTAAAGAAGCTGGCAAGCAGAGTGACTGGAAAACTAAGTGATAACATAAGCTTAAACCATAGAAGACCTTTGGAAAAAAAAAAAATCTATGTAAATCGACCAGAAAACTAATGTATACATAAAGGGTTATAACTTGAAAGGAATAAAATGAATGCCTGGTTAAAAGGGATCAAGGAAGAACCAAGCGTAAGATTTTACTAAGTGTTGTTCTCTGGATGCATGGAATCTATGCAGCTGAGGGCTGAATTCCCATTTGTGGAGTTTTGATATGAAATAAGATCATACAAGGTCTGTCTGGTAACAGTCATCTGGCGGACCTCGTGGCTTCAAACCACAATCAACTGCTCCTAAACCATTCTCAACAGAATGTTGTTCTGCTTATCCTTAAAACTTGCACGAAGATTTGCAGTCACCAGAGGTGTTCCTTTCTATGTGTTTTGTCACTTCAGCTTAGGGAAGTTTTCATGGTACCTCACCCTCGTATTTTTTTCTGCACTTTGGACCCTTTACATCTAGCCACATTCTCAGTCGATGAAAATGAGATCTTGCTGCTGTACTAGCTTCCATTTTAAGGTTCCTTTTCCTGTTCCCAAAGTCATCCCTTATATTTGTGTGTCACGCTTGGGCTCCAGCCTGTGGTGACCTACTCGCCTCTGCGATCAGGGAACTTGGGTCAGTGGCAAAATGGTGTAGGTGCCATACTTCTGTCTATGGTTGTTTACTTTAAAAAAAAACCCTCATATTGGTCTGATAGCTACTAGTAGGGACTATTTGGGCTGGTGCCCTGGTTATCTAGGAGCCACCCACAAACGTATGAATCCTCCATAATAGGCATGGAAGGAAATCCTGTCTTGAAAAAGATAGCACATCCTATCAAAATTAGTGAAAATACAACTTGGAGGAGAACATTTATTTTTTAGCTGTTGAATTCTAGTCTGAATGTGTTTAAAGAGTTCTTAAAATTACTGACAGTTCTTTAAGAAATTCTTTATAAGGTTGCAGAGAGGGAATTTCAGTTCTCATATGGAACGCTCAGTAAGTATGCTGTTCCCAGTGCTTTCCCTGAAGTAGCTGTGTGCTCACAGGTTTCTTTACTGATAACAAAAATGCTCAAAAAGAAAGCCTGGTACAACGATTGAGCCATATGACAAAGCATCCTGACAGAATCAGTGCATCACGTGCGTACCGCAGGGGAATCCTTGGGGGGATTATAGGTTTTGTGCGTGGACGATTTGGCTGCTGTTGAATACAATAAAACAGCAGATGCTCTGTTGAAATGATGATTGAGGAGAAGACTGTTTTTAAGAATCTCTTCCAATGTGGTTCCTTGAGGATTTGGGAGGAAGGATGTTCAGACAGCACGGCAGACGAATGCCTTTTCTGTCCTGGTCAGCGCTACAGCTGTGCTTGGTCTGTGACCAAAGCCTAAGCTTCTCAACACATGTGGTATTTGGAACAGCTAACTCTATTGACTTCAAAGGGATAAAAAATTGATGGAATTGGCTATATTTTTAGCTGGTTGGACAGTGCAACGCATTATTTGGTTATGATTAGCTCAGTCAATGCACAGGGCTAGTAAATGTTAAACATTAATATTAATTGTGCAGCAATGCCACTTCCAGGCTCTCAGCATTCTGGTCTGCAGCCAGAAGTGCAGGTGTGCAAATGAGAAATGTTTTGATATTAAGAGCCAAACTTTTCTGCTTCTCACACCTGCACATATTTGGCAAATAAATATAGCCAACAAAAGCTTCTCTAAAATATTATTGTCAAAGTACTCCCTGCCCAAACGCTGCTGAGACATGCATACATGTAAAAGAAGCAGATGCTATTTCGAAAAGTTTAAAGCATATGTATTGTGCAGGAGTTGATGCAATTTTCTCATGCTCATCAGAACATCAGCTTGTAGGAGGCATTTGACTACCTGCAAATTTTGGCCTTGTCTCAGTAGACTGGTATGGGATTATCTTCAAAGCATCACGTTGCTCCCACTGCAGTTAATGATGATGTTCTTATCTCATTCTTAATGGATTGTCTGTCGGCAATATTTCATTATATTGTTGTTCACATACATTAACTTCTGTTTAAACTCTTTGCAAATATCTCCATTCTTGTTTATTTAAGAGAGAGAGATTTAAATATTTCCACCTGCCTTCCTTCTGCACTGTTTTTATTTTACAGTAGGTTCAGAATTTTTGCTTAACACTCAGAAGTACAGGTGGGATGTTACTCTACTGATTCCAGTGTTGTTATAGATGCATCATTTATAATCTGCATGGCTTTGTTTCTTCAGATGCAAAATCTAGATGCAATAATCTCAGTTTTTGTAGGAAAACCTTTGAACGTTGATTGCTGCACTGCATTTTTAAATATAATAATCCAGAATAAAATAGCTCTTTGTGAAGAAACAAGGTCTTCTTGTAGGATATGATGATACACAGACACTTAATACGTAACTTCCAGAGGTCAAAGAGAAGAAGATCAGAAGTGGTCCAGAACATCCATATCTGATAAATCCTGTATGAAGCAAAGTCAGGGATTCAAAGACAAAGGATTCGGGAAGGAGACAGCACTGCAGAGACATATAACTTTTTCAAAGCTGATTTGGTTATCTGTTTTAACAGCAGGAGTGAGTCTGGCTTAATGTGTAAACTCTGGTGAAACCACAGCTACAAGATGATGATGGGGAACATGGACAGATATGTAAAGTGAATGAACATAATAAAGAGAAGGAATGAAACTATTTGTAGTCTATTTGGATCTGGAAATAATGGAATCAAACTAAAATTCAATTAGGAAATGCAACTTACTTGCAGTGTGACTCTAATTGGGTCCCGTTTTCTTAGACTTAAGCTCATTTAAGGCATACATCCACCTAAAAAGATCATTGTTGTCATGGCTTGCCTACGTGGTAGTAAGTGTACTGAAGATTCAGAAACAAATACTTATAGTAGGAGAAGAAATAAGTGAATGGCAGCTGCTGTTAAGACATCATTAAATTTGATGTATGTCAAGGGTAGTTAACTGGTAGTTAACTTCTGAATGGCCACAGGCTACTTTTATTCTCTGGTGGCTGTTTGGTGACCAAAAGGAGCAGCTTTAGTTCTGTGGCGTTGCATGACATGCCATAGATCAGCATACTCTGTATAGCCCCCCCAGCAATGCCTTTTAATTTAGTTGGTCTGTTGACATGCCTGATGACATTCCTGGAATCCAGGTCTTTCCAAGGCTCCAGCCCTGCAAAACCTACAGACCAAAAAGTTTCAGCCCTCAGATTACTAAGTAGCCATTTGATTTAACTGCGCTGGAAATTGGTTTCCAACCTAGGTTAGCAGTCAGAGCATGGATAAGCCTTTAGAGTAAGCTGGAAGCAAGCATTCCAAATGACATATATGACAGCCTGTATTGGAACATCATTCATGTGGGAAATAATACTATGGAGTTAATCATTCTCTTTTGAAGTGCTAATGCTTAGCGAATGCGATGGACGTGAAGTCAGGATGTTTTCAATCTTTAACTCTTTTTAAAAATTCCCCAAACTATTTTGTTTCAAGGGATGCAGGAGATTCCCAGTGGAGTCAGGGACTCCATTGGCATGATTTAAATTAAATATCTGCATGCGGTCTCTGCTGATTTGTGAGCCATGGCCGAGGACCTTCCTTTATTGCTCTTCTTTGTCACTGTGAAGTCAGTAATGTATTCAACATATTTTCTATAATTTATAACCCACAGAGATAAGCACTGTATCGAATGCTGCTCTGCTGCCTACTGACTGATTGAACTAATGAAGTCCAGGGGCCATGTGCAATATTGCAGAGATCCACAAAGAATTAGCATTTTGGAGATGGAAGGTGATTCAGTTAACCAATATAAAAAAAGATGAAGTATGCACCCAGTTCATAATAATACTCGCATTCTTAGGAATAGCTACTAATACAGCTAAAGTGGAGAACCGAGGGAATGAAGGTGCCTTGAGGACAGACTAATAGGAATAACTTAAGGATGAGAAAAATGTTGCATCAAGCCAGCTACAACTTCATGTCTTCACTCCTATTTTTTCTGTTGACAACAGAGACCCCATGAGAAGTCTTTATTTTTTTTTCTCCCGAAAACAGAAGATTTGTGTCCTGTAATGCAGTTCCATGCAGGCTAGAGCTACAAGAGCACTGCTGGAAAATTGCAGGAGCAGTGATTTATTCCTGGGTTGAAAGCTGAACAAGGGAAAACACATAAACACTGCACTATAGGCACAAAGGGTGATTATTTTTGCCACATGAAACTGTTTTAAAATTCATGGGAAAAAGTAATTTTTGACAGTATGGTATAGGTGTTTTAGTGCTTATAAAAATAGCTATGGAAGGAATGTTTGTTTGTCTGGGAGTGCTATCTTTGCTGTGCCATTCAGGTATTTTTAATGGCTTTCCTTGAGTAAGACTTAGCATAGTTATGTGTATTGATGGATGAATTTATATAATTACAGCAGACTAAAACTGCAGAATCTTTACAATAGCAGAAGGAAATCTGTGGCCTTGCTATAATTTTCTTGAGAAAGTTTTCTTGGGAGAAAAGGTCTAACCATTCTATTTGCTTAGCTTTATTTATTATTATTATTTTTTGTTTGTTTTATGTATTTTAGTGGATAAATAAATGTACTGCTTTTATGGGGTTGGACTCAGAATCATACATGAAATTGGAGTGAAATATGGTAATTTAGGAGTAGATTCCCCATTAAAATATAGGTTTAAGTAGTTGTCTGTTGTTTTTTTTTGTCAAATTTTGCAGTTCTGGGGATACAAATTCAGTTTTAGAATGCTTTCTTGTGACCTCAAAGCAGATTTGTTTTGTTAGATGTTTTAATGTCCATATTCCCCATATTTGTGGTCCAGAGTTCTGTAGATTAGGTTACTGTGTTACCAAACAAGGATGGAAGAAGAAATATCCTAGTTAAGGTCTCTTTTCATTCTTAAATATATTTCCACAATATAATTTCAAAACTGGAAGTCAGCTCAGATCCTGTAGTGTAATAACCACCAAAAGCTCTCTGAAGTTCAGTCAGACAGGAGAAGGAAGAAGACAATGAGAAAACTGTGCAAGACCTTTCTGCCATAGCACCACCAGACAGAAACTGAAGGTAAAAAGTCATGAGATTGCCTTAAAGATTCTAACACTGACGTGAAACTCTTGACTTCACCTTCTTTGTATTCTCCTTTCTTGATGCCAGAGGATTTATTTATTCTTTGTTTTCTGTCTTTCTTTAAAAGCATAAAGACTAGCAAACATCTTACAGCTCTTTCAGCTGTTGTGTAAGCAGAAAGCTTTACTGCTTCCTATAGATAGACATTTGCTCTTATTTACCTCTCACACAGTACTTATTCACAGTTTTTAGGTGAATGATACAGCAAGAATGTCATTGGGAAACACATATGTTTCCCAGACTTCCTTGCTCTTTGATAAACAAAAATAAAACAGCAACTTATGCTAGATTTCTAAAGGCAAATTCATTTTTTTAAAACATTTGGGCTCTTAGCTGCCCATTGATTTTTGTGGAAGTTAGGAGCCAAGTGCACTGAAAATGCCTACCTGCATCTTCATACACGTGAGCTATTTCAAAATTCTACGTCAATGGGAACTTCGGGGTAGGCTGCAATTGTTTGGGATGGAGGGAAATAACTGCACTGGGAAGAAAAAAGGATAGATAAATACTTTTTAATGGATATTTTTTCATTCTGTGTGATTATAAGAGAGACTGATAGTGTAATTTCTATAGTGCTATTCAAAACAGCATGATATTTATGCATTAATTTGTTTTTGTCAAGTTAGGTAATCTTATATTCATAGAACGATACTAAAAGGTACCTGTTCTTTGGGAAAACAAGTATGCTGTCTTGATATAAGCTATCTCACTTGGTGCAGAAAATGAGATTTTAAGATGCTGTGAAATATTTTTTTGTTATTGTTGTTTTACCAACTCAAAAGCAGAACAAGAGTGATTTAAAGGAAAGCAGTGTTTAAATATAGAAATGTAATTGATAAGGGGAGTCTTGGAAAGCATGAAGTTCTTTGTATTTCTTCATCTTTTGATTCTAAAACCTTTTACTTATCCAAAACATCTGCCTTCAGCTGTTCCATTTTTCAGGAAAAATAGCTTGTAGGAGAGGCGCCAGTTGTCTTTTATGTTTCTATTACTTTAATTTTTACTGTTACCCATATGGCTTTTTTGGAAAATGGTCTACTCTATAATGTGTGATCCTCAGGGTCTCTGGCATCTAATAATACACATTTTCACAGTGTTACAATACTGCCAGTAACTTGCTTTTCATGGAGAAGAAAGATTCATCTTTATGCATTCCTCTAAACCACACAAACCTAGATCAGAAACAAGGGGGAAAAAAAAAAAAAGATATGAAGTAGAATAAACCAGCATAGAAAAAAAAGTGTCACCTAAGCAAAATTCATGTACTGATCTGTTAATTATTTAAAGCAGCTGCTCCTGAAGGTTGGTACTGCTATAAGTGATTCTGTTTCACAGATTGAAAGTAGTGGGATCTTCTATGATCTTTTTGAGAAAATGTCTTACACAAAAACCTCTCATTTTTTGCTGGCTTGGCTTTGAACCAACCTCTGCTATAACTGGGAGACCTCAGACATGAGACAAAATTCAGCATACTTCCTTGAAAATGCACAGTGAAACCCTTTCTCATCCCTTCAAACAGGCACACGGGCAGCAGCCAGTCCTGCACCAAGTACAGCTTGACTGCTTGCACTATGATGGATTGGCTCTGGTGATCAAACCCTATTAATTGGATCCTACTCATATTTGCATTCTTAGCTAAGCTCCTTTCATGAAGAGTTTGAGTGGATTGTACTGTAGCCCCAAGCACATCCCCCTGACTTTCCACTGAGCATTTACCAGATGGGAAGATCTCCTATAAGAAAAATGGTGTCTTTCAGGATCCTTTCCAAAAGACTGTAAGACTGATTTAGAATGGTTTTAGTTGAGTTTAATATTTCTTTTCCTGTTTATTTCTGATGTAATTTTCTCAAAAATGCAACCGTATTAGGGAACTGATTAATGACACAGGTATAAATTCTGTAGATTAGACTAGAAAGTAAATGTTTGGTAAGACATCAACGTTATTTCCAAGATAAAAGGAACTGCATATCTGTACATATACAAAGCTGAACGTAAACCTGAAAGTTACCTCCTTCAGCACCGTATCTTATTTACCTAAATGCTCAAATCTTTTCTAGCTTTCAGTATTTTCTCAAGTTAGGTTCATGAAATTTTGAGATTGAAAGAGCGCAATGATTGCAAAGCTATCCCATGAAAACAATTCCCACAGTCTAGCTAGCCACATGAAAGGAAAAGCTTTACTTGTTCAGTTGTGAGCTCTTAAGGTGTAGACAATTAATCCAACTCTCTCATGTTTTCAGACCTCATTAATTGTCAGTGAGAAATTATGAAGGCTGCAGACTTGTGGTAGCTACCATAAAACATTTTTCACCATATGCTTTAATTTCAGACTAAACCACCATTTCAGAATCCAGATTCAGAGCAGATTTATACAGGTCAGGTTTTTTAACTAACAGAAGATAAAATGTTAGAGGTTCAAACAGCTTGTGTTAATTGTCAACCTGTTTTGTCAGCCACAACATTTTTCTTTCAGTTTATAAGCTGGAGCTTGAGAAAACTGTAGTATAGATTTACCTGCTTCCCAGGAAAAATCCTGCAAGGTGCTGAGGTTTGTAATAAGCACCAGCACTTTCACTGAGTTAATGGAGAGCTGAAGATGCTCAAAGGATCAGGTTTGTGGCCTACCCCTGGAACTTCTTGTGTAGGGCTACTGGCCTATCTAAAGACAGCTGGTTGTGTTAGTTTTTCTGCATACGTGCTGCTTGATAGTTCAATAATGCTAAAATTATAAGCTATTTAGCTTTCTCCCGAATCACTTACAGTTCTTCCATTTTTTTCTCATATGTGTGTGTCAGCGTACTCATACTTGAACACAGCACTCAGTATATTGTATTATCTCTGATTATTATTGAAATCCTTGTTTATTTTGTTCAAATTTGAATAGGATAATTGAAAGTGTACTTTATAGCTTAGGCAGGCTTTCATAGAACAAACACATCTACTCACTTTTTTGTTTCTTATTTTTAATTCTTTTTTTCGACTTTAGAAATGCCCATAGAAGTAAAGTCCCTCTATCAATAAACATTTCTTGCTACTAAGGTGGTTTTCTTCTGAGGGATCTGAGATGGCAGCTGATAGTGACAAAGCAATGAATGAATGAGAAAAAATCAGTCTGACATTGGCTTGATTTTTTTCATTCTGTCAAATGGAACAGTTGTTTAGGAACGTGTTAAAAGTGACACCTGGATTTCTTTGGTTTGTTTTTTTTTTTTTTACTGTAGAAAGATTTTTTTCCTGTAATTTTAGTAATACAAATAGAAATTATTTTGGACCTTGAGAGGCCTTGCTAAATAAAAAGTTTGCTGTTTGGTGTAAAGTTAGGGCATGGCATCATACATATTAGTATCCATTTAACAGAGAGGAAAGCATTTGGTTTTTTTTGCTAGTTGGGTAACAAGGCAGTAAAGTTTTGCCATTTATTAATTCAATAGCTTACACCATGGTCAGAGTGAGCCACAAGGCTGTGCTGGAGGCAGGCATTTTGATAAGACGTGAGATGAAGTTCTTTTCATGCACAAGCATTTTGTTGAAAACCTTGCAGGTCACTGCAACAGGCGGTCATTTTCTATCTGATGTATAGAACAAAGTATCTTAAATGCATCTTGATATATTAATTTAAATCAGCCTTGAAAATATGAATATACGATCTATAAAGAAGATGCTTGCATGAGTAATTCTGTGATTTTCTACCGTGTGGTTCCTACATGGCCATCTTGCTCTACTGTGTTTAAAAGGCTGTCTGAAACATGTAACAAATGTATTGATATTTTTATTTGCAAGAGTACTTCCTACGTCCAGTAATGAAGGGAATATTAGCATGGTGTCTTGGTTTCTGCTCAAGTAGATCTGTGACTTTTTGTAATACTTTTCAATGTTTGATCAGAAATGAACTTGGCAAAAATAAAGCGGTTAAATGAAGTCCTCTTAATCTTAATCTAATCTGACAGTCAATAAAAATTTGAGCAGACTTTATTAGCATAGCACTAATAATTCTGCCATTAACAGGAAGAAATTTGTCTTAGATTTACAAGGCACTAATTCTTTTTCAAGCTTTTTCTATTTCCATTCTGGGACTAGAATTGCTCAGAGGTGTCTGATACAAGGCTATTTGTCTTTCTGTGTGTCTGAGCCTATTTGCTGGGTCAGAGTTTATAGGAGAGAGAAAAGGTGGCAGAAATTTAGGAAAGATTTTTGTTTTAGGAATCCTTAAACTTGAACAAAACAAATAAATGTTAAGAGGGGATTTACCTACTGGACTTGGAATGAAAGGAATGGGATTTATATCATGAAGTTCTCTTTTCAGTTTTGCAGACCTCAGCCTTCTCTTCCAACATGCTCCATTCTGGTATTTTAAGCTGTACTTTATAAGCTACACAGTAGTGATACAGGGCAACAGGTGTTGTTGGTGCCATATCCCTAGTCTAGAGTTACAATACTTTATCATTGTGAATTACTGGTATATTAAATATGCATTATTTATTGGAATTGATCTGTCTGATGTCAGAACAGCTCAAAAAACCATTGAGAAGGCAGCCAGGTAAAAGCTCATTAACTAGTTGCTGCAGTTCTCTGTGTCCTAAGAATCTCTGCTGCATAAACACAGATGGTGTAAATATTTTCTTAACATTGCCCATACATTGGTCATGGATATGATTCTCTAAAGCACAGAAATAGAGAGGTTGCCTTTGTTTCCATTTCATCCTTGACCTCTGAAGAGCACGGTACGGAGGGATTCAGTTAGCGACAAGCGCTGTGGTATGTCGAACGGTTCATGCCCATGTACTCAAATCTCACAATTCATGCAGAGATAGGAGTTACATCCATTTGTCCCTGATTCAGCATCCTTCGGGTGAGATTTTTAATTTACTTGGCAAGAAATAAAAGGCCTGCCTAGTTTTTCTTTGTCAGTGAGCAATCAGGTGGTCACTGTTTCTCTCCCTTCACCTTGGTCAACATCTTCTCAACGTGTAAGACAATTCCAGCTGAACTGGCAAATGAGGAGACCACAGAAATAAATAGGAAGTGTTGTGATTGCACAATCTGCAATCCATAGGATGCAAGGCTGTAAGAAACTGAGTTTAATTAGTTCTAGATTGACTGATTGCTTTTTGGTTTTGTTTTTTAGTTTCATTGTAGGAAATGTCAGTAATTGACAGGTGTAAGGAACTCGACCCTTGGGAACCTGGATGTTACCATCTCTGCTGCTTCCCACCTGCTGAACACAGTGGTGTGAATGCAAAATTGATAAGCATAGGACTGTCTGACTGTCAGATGAAGTATTAGTTGTAGTATGCCAGTTTAAATCTGTAGGGATTTCCTTCTATTCTGAGCATTTTTAGATTATTATACAAATGTTGAGTAATCTTCACGGTTTCGTGGGAGATGATGCCAGAACCCAAATTGCTCACTTCCTAGTAACATACAGATCACCCTTCATATCAGTTGATATGACTGCGGTTAGTCAAGGTTTTCTGAAGAACTCAGCATTGCATTTTTCCCTTATTACCTTTGTGTAGGGGTGCAAAAGATGGAAGGTGACACACTCCATGTGCATGCAGATGGTACCCCGGCAGGAATGGCTTTCTACTCTGTGAGCTGTTGAGTCACTTCCTAACTTCCGCACCCCTGAAGAACATATCTGAACACTTACACTCAAACGAGTGTTTTATCGCCATCTCTTGCTGATACCAGTTTGCGAGTCAAGGGGTTGTGTCTGGAAAACTCCCTTTCTGCCCACTGGAGCCAGGTGTTTCACTGCAAGAGTAGTGCTTTAGAGAGAGAACATACTGTGAGGAATCTGTGTGCCAGGATCGTTGTCACCTCACACTTGTGCTTAAATTCCTTTAGGTAGCTTTGTACAGCTATATAGGCCCTTTAAGCTTTCAATATTGTCTCCAAAAATCAAGACATATATATATATAGTATATAAACAATATACTTGCTTCATATACAAGACATAAAACATTTCAGAAATGAGTTTAACGTGCAGCCCCCTAAGGAGCCCCAGTGGCAGCTTTTGGTGAGTGGGGTCAGGTGATGCTGCCTGCCCTGCATCCTGGTGGCAGGGCATCCAGGGCAGAGACACCAGAGCTGCTGCTGAGGTCCCTCAGGTGTTGGCAGTTTGTGCGTTCATTCAGCATCAGTGGCGGAAGGAGGGGAGAGCTGCTGTGGGGCTGTGCTTGGGTTGATGACATAATGCTAGGCATCCCAGGCCTGTAAATGGTATGAGTAAAAGAGTAGATACTGTTTTTGGTGGTTTTTTTTTTTTTCTGGCTCCTAAAACAGCTCCTTCCTGACTCTCCTGCTGCACTCTCTCAGGACTCACAGCCAAACTGCACTGGCTGGGCATGCCTGCTTGCCAGGTGCCTACAGTGACAGGCAGGTAGCAGGGGGCACAGGGATGGCTGGAAGTGCTGCAGACCTGCCCGGTGGGAGTGCTCACAGGTAGCCTTGTGACATGCTGTGGGCTGATGATGCCTGCACATTTGCAGCTGGAATACAGGTCTGGGCAGCATGGCTGTGGCTTGGTGTGCAGCCCCATGTGTGCCCCTGCCTGTGACCTGCTGTGGTGACACCATGTGTAGCCTGGTGTGCAACATGGTGGGTGACACAGAATCATAGACTCAGAATCATTTGATTTGGAAGGGACCCTTAAAGACCATATAGTCCAACTCTCCTGGCAATGAGCAGGAACACCTACAGCTCGATCAGATTGCTCGCAGCCCTGTCCAGCCTGACCTTGACTGTCTCCATGGATGGGGCATCCACCTCCATGGGCAACCTGTGTCTGTGCCTCGCCACCATTATAATTTTTTCCCCCTTATATCCAGTCTAAATCTCTCCTCTTTCAGTTTGAAACCGTGTCCCCTTTGTCACCACAAACCCCACTAAAGTGTCTGTCCCCTTCTTTCTTACAGCCCCCATTTAGACATTGAAAGGCCGCTCTCAGGTCTCCCTGGAGCCTTCTCCAGACTGAACAGCCCCAGCTCTCTCAGTCTGTCCTCACTGGAGAGATGTTCCATTCCGTCGATCATTTTTGCGGTCCTCCACTGGATGCTCTCCAGCAGATCCACGTCTCTTCTGCACTGAGGACTTCACATCTGGATGCAGTGCTCCAGGTGAGGTCTCAACAGTGCAAGGCACGTGAGCCGGGGCGGGACCTGATGTGTGTCAGCGCGTCCCCCGGTCCGTAACCCAGTTTATAACGCGATGGGCAACACGACGTGTGACTCGGCGCATAATACGGCCGGCGTCACGGCGCGTGACCCGCCGTACGGCACAGCGCGTGGCCCACTGCGGGGTCTGCGTGTGTCCCGCTGTGCGTCCGGCGCCTGACCCGCCGCGTGCCCCGCCGTACAGCGCAGCGCGCGATCCCCCGTACGACCCGCCGTACGCCGGACGGCGACCCGCAGTCCGACCCGCCGCGCCCCGGTGCCGCGCCGCCCC
>JAOWBP010002392.1:52770968-52800661 GCA_028571105.1 Tragopan temminckii
ATCTTGGTGTCTTTTATTGACCCTGTTTAATTCTCCCAAGCATCTTGTTGGTGTTCTCCACTTTTGTAACTTGTCCTTTATCTTCTCTAGGAATATGAAGAAAAAACTGGACGAGCTCACAGACCTCTCTCTCCTAAGCAGAATGTGAGGAAGAATCTTGATTTTGAGCCACTCTCCACTACTGCACTTATTTTAGAGGACAGACCAGCGTAAGTTTTGGGAAGCATCACAGTGGGGATCCCTTCAAAATGGGGCTAGCAAAGCTTCTCTTACTGCATGTATTTGGTTGCTCCAATTCAGACAGATGATTTTAAATCTAAATACTTTTGTTTCAGGCTGATGAATATGCAAGTGTGGTGGCTATGAGGAACATTATTCAAACTTACTTCAAAGAAGTAATTTTATAGTAAAAACATTTTTTGAGCTTTAGTTTTGAATAATTCTAAACACAAGGAATTTTTGTTTTCCCTTTGAGAACATAAAGATAAGAATGAAGCTGATATAAGCTAGGGAAATTGAGAAGCAGGGATCAGGTGTCTTTGTTTGCATGGAGAAAGACCAAACCCATATAAATAATGAAATGATATAATGATTGTTCTGCAGTGGAATCAGCATCACGTGATAAAGGTTGACAGGAACTCAAGTTCTTTGATGCTTCTGTTTCAGTAATGAGATTATTGCATATGCAGACTAACTCTAGAAAGATTTATTTGTAGCTGTTCTCATAGTTTTTTACCCCTGAATTTCACAAATTCAGTTGTATTTAGTCAATTTATGGACAGTATCCAGTCTTGCAGACATGATGTCTGCATTTTTAATAGAGCAGTGCATTGATACAAAGAGCTGGCATAACATGGTATATGTTTTTGTGAATAAATTTACACAAAAAATCCTCCTATCAAACTAGTTTAGTAGTAGGGTCATTTAAGACCCAAAACAACCAGTGAGGGATTATTTGTAGTAGTAAGTTTTCTTGTGTACAGATGGAAAGAGTGCGTACTGGCTTATTTGTTTTAAATAAAACTTGCCTCTTAAAATCATTCTTTATGTGACATACTCTGAGACACACAGTATTCAGCTAGATTCAATTATGGTACATTACAGGATGACATTCAGATTTTACTTTTTTCCTAATGTTGATAAATTGAGAAACTTCTAGCAAAAAAAGTTTTTTTTTTTTTTTTTTAAATTGTAGACAGTTGAATCATGACTTCTTCCCTCTAATAGAGGAAACTGAGCAACACTGCCAACCTCTAATGAATCTCTCTAGAGAACCTTTTTTTGTTGTTTTTTTTTAAGTTGGCTTTTTTTTCCCTACCTATTAGGCTTTAAGTAATTTCTTGTTGATTGTCTGCAAAAATAAATACATAAATAAATAAAGACTTCCAAGAAATGCAGTGAGATTTTATTTCCAAAAGAGCTACTCTTAGTTTTGGTCTCACTTGTAGGGTTTAGGTAAAACTCTAAGGAAAAAATCAGTTAAAATTTTGTAGTTTCTGTTTTTTTCCAGCTTTAACTGGACAGTGTTGAATCTTAATAGATACATCGTCTCACATATATGATGATGTCATTAAGAGAGGGAACAAATAATTTAAGTTGCGAAGTTTAAGTTGGTAGAATTTGAATCATTTCTTCTGGTTTTCCGTTCCAAAATTCCCTTAACTCACACTGTTTATAAGGACTTTGGATTTATGAAAAGGAGCCAGTCAACTTACTGACGTGAAACTGAAAAAAATCATTCTTTATGGGTAACAGTTACATCAGTGTGCAGATCAATTTCTTGTATTCTTGTTACAGTCTTGATTCTTAAAAATATTCGTAGGTGTGTAGCATATGGCTCTGCATGCTTTACAGGTAATGTGATTATGTAAATAGTAAAGCATACTGCTATTGATGATGTCTGCATCGACAGCTAGAAGCTGCCTTAAGTCTGAGACTGTACAGGAGTACACACATTAATTTTTGTGTTTCTTTTTTATTAACTGAAGATATTAACTGACCTAGAAATACGATACAGTGATGACCAAAATACTTATTTCCTGTTCTGATGTGTTGGTGATTCTATAGTTGCATGAGATACATAGTGATTATGTTAATTATTAATATAATTAGCTTAAAGTTAATGTGATCTGATACAGGAGCATGTGTGTTGTATGGTAGAGATATTACTTTAATCGCAAATAGAAAATGGCTGCGTTGATCTCAGTGAGTGGAAAATGCACAGAATGGCTACTGCTTGTTGCTGTAGAAGTGAGGGGAGGGAGTTCAGCATTCTAAAAGAGAAATGGGGTCTCTGAGAACAGAAGGAGGAAGCTGGTGCAGCAAGCCAATACTGCATGAGTGAAGAAAGCTATGGCTGTAGTCTTTAAGTGAGGTACACAGTGAGTGAATAAGGTCTTTATCTGTAGTGCTCAGTTTCAAGTAAAACTACCAGCTTGTTATGTACCACTATATTCCCTTTATTTATGAAGATTAGTCTGTGGGTTCAGTCGGTTTAATAATAAAAATGCTGAAATTGCCGAACAAAAGGAAATTGCTCAGCATATTTTGTGTATAAAAGTACTCATAGCTGTTCAAGTGTTCTTTCCTTCTCTTCCGCTGACTCCAGCAAAAAAAATCTTTCCAAGAATCTGTTGGACTACTCCTTAATCAAATATTTTGATGTCGGGCAGCATTATGCTTTTCTTTCAGAAGTGCCTAGAATTGTCATTAGATGGACATGGCAACTTGAAATACTGCTTTTTTTATTTTAAGGAACCTCCCAGCAAAACCAGCAGAAGAAGCTCAGAAACACAGACAGCAGTACGAAGAAATGGTGGTTCAAGCAAAAAAAAGAGGTGATTGAGTTTCTTTTCTTCAGAAGAAGGCAGTAAAGTTAATGGCTATTTCTAAACTTGAAATATACTTATGTCATTCAGTTTTTCTGTGTCGTGAAGGATTTGTACTTCCCTTCAAAGAAGAATCAATCCAGAAAAGAGAGAAAGACAAAAGTAGTTTCATTAAAAAGCCCCAAGAGTTTAATTTTAAATAACTAAAAATATGTTAGAGTTTTATTCCAGGAACAATTCATTGAGTTTCCATGCAGGAAGTGCAGTAATTTTATTTGATAATCAGTCTCCCACTTAAAATTTACATCTTTCCTCAGGTTTTGCTTCTCATTTCTTGTCTGGCTTCACAGCATGTCTCAATAGCACTGTACTGCACACATCAGGTGGAGCTGATAGCAGTGGTTTCTTGCAGATTATTTTGTACTGCCTCAGCCTTCTAATAAAACCAGTCATCGCAGTAATAGGAAATCTGAACACATGGAAGTTGTGTGTACAAGGAGAGCTTCTGGAAATATTGCTTTTCCAGCTGGTCTGAGCTATATGAAGCAGTGGGAAAGTGGTACGAACTCAGGACTTTTCCTTGCTTTCTACAGTTGACATTTTAATTAAAATATTCCATTGTGGTTTTGGTGGGAAAGTTCATCCTACCCTTTCTTGTGACCTCCGTGTCACTATGTCCAGGTAGCAGGTAGTGGTTCAGAGGAGATTCTCCTTTCCTTCTGTGCACATACAGTAGGTGGTTTGGGAGAAATGGAGTGATGCTCAGGTCAGGCAGTGAGCCAAGCCTTTGCGCTGTCTTCACTAGATGAGAGTATATCATTCTGTCAGATAAGTACCTCCAGAAAAACAAAAAACATTTCACCTACAACCTCTGCAGATGAGTGTCTTGGCAGAGTAATGTGTTGTGTAGAGGTCAGGAAATCAAAGTGTGTAAGCACTGTTTTTGTTTAGAGAAAGATGTGTCTGTGTTTAAGACAAACTTACAGAGAGGTTGTATCAAAGCCAGAGGTACATGGAGACAGTTGGTGTGGTTCAGCCATAGCTTCTGTTGTGCTTTAAAGTGAACCCAACAAGTGGTGTGTGTTCATTCCAAAGAGCGTGGTACATGGCATCCTACAGTTAGTTTTCCTTGCCAATCAGTACTTGCCCATATTGTGGATTGTGTGCGCTCACACATACATAGGTTCTGTATTTCCACTGTGAGTCTGTAAGAAGTGTCTGCTGATGTTTGTTAAATCGCATCTAACAAATTTGTCTGTGGAACAAACAGTAGTTGATGATGCAATAAAAGAAGCACTGCATGGTAATGCAAAGATGTAAAATACATTTAAACAGAACGTGAAAAATGTAGGATTTTATTCTGGGAGTTTCCAGTTTGTAGGTTTGTGATGTAGAACGTTTAGAATAACCATATATTAAAATTCTGGAATTGGAATAGTCTGCTGGAAATGTAGGTTTATGTAAGGTGATTTTACATGGCTATGTAGTCATGTGTAGCTAACTTTCTTTTTTTTTTTTCCTGGTTTTATTAAACTAAAAAAAATAAAAATTGTTTTCTTGCAGAGCTTAAAGAAGCCCAGAAGAGAAAGAAGCAGCTGGAGGAACGTTGTAAGCTGGAAGATAGCATTGGCAATGCTGTTTTAACTTGGAACAATGAAATCTTGCCCAACTGGGAAACTATGTAAGACAGTATGTTACATTAAGTTTTAATTAAAACTCTTCTGTATCCTGAAGAGAGGTTACAAATTTAACAAGTGTAATTCTAAATGGTGTTGGTAACTTTTGTTTGAAAGTCATGTTCACACAGTGACAAAGATAATGAGTAATGTAAGCTTCGTTAGTTTGATAAGGTGATAAAAAGTAATGCTTTTCTAATTCTCATTGCTTGGTCTTCAGTAGGGATTGGAGATATTTGGAAACTGTGAAAGAGTGAGAAGTGATCCATGAAAGAAAATGTAAAAGCAGAAAGTGTAATGCTTAACTGCATTTATAAAAAATGAGCTTTTTTCTTGACTACATCTTGAGCTTGATGTTTCAGTATCAAACATGGAGTGGAGTACGTGCATGGTACTACTGAGCCTCTTTAATTAGTGGTAGACCTGCTGAGATAATCAGGTGATGGAAAAGAAAAGTAGGGAAAAAGTTGTTTAAAAAAGCTGAAATACTGCGAGATTTTCTACAAAGACACAGCACATACAGTTGGTAAGCTACCTCCACTCTCCAGTTTTTCATGGACTTTACAACGACAAAAAACAGCCCCTTCCAATCTGGAGAGCATAAAAGCAATACAACTATAACAAAAGCCTCCACAGCTCTTAAAAATGCAGCTTGCTTAATGATATCCAGTTGCTCCGTTAGAAATATTGATATGATGTGCTGAAAAATGCAACTGAATTAGGGAACCAAGTGTGAAATAAAGCATAAATAAACTGTAGATTAAATGTCTGTCTTTAGTAGTTGAAGATGCATGTCGTGTCTGCTGTAAGTCTAAGTATGCATTTTACTGTTCGTGGCTTACAAAGCCAAAAGTTCCTCAGTGTGTTCCATATTTTACATTTAATTGAGAATCTGCTTTTAGGTCATTGCATTGCTGGCTTCTTTGTCACTCCCGGAAGCTGTAGCAATTTCTATGTCTGTGTTCTGTTAAAATGTCTTTCGTGCTTCTACCTGAAAATTGCTGCTTTGTGCTGGAGAGCTGGAGTGGCAAAGCTGAGCAGGTAACTGCGTGTCTCATTTGCACAAGGAAGTGATGACCGAGAGAGTAGATCGATAACTTGTTTATGTATTTAATTTTACATGGAATTTTAAGTCTGTCCAGACTTCAGCGTATGCAGTGGCATAGATATGGATCTATTTTTCACTTCTTTATTACTGTTCCTTACAACTCTTGCTGATCATCTGTGGTGGAAAGTTACAGTTACTGTGACTGCACCGCTTCTGTCAAAATAAACCATTAACTTCAGAAGGAAGGAAGTTTTCCTTTTGCAGTTCAAGACAAAGTAGTACTAAAGAATTGATATGTGCCAGTCTGGTTTGACTTCTTGGCTCACTGATGTTCATTCTGGTCTGTATCCCTTTAGCTATGGTAAGACAACACATTTACAGTTCAGCTATCCATGAAATCTTTCTTAGAATGCATTTGGTTTTGAACAGGTGTTGTTCCCGTAAAGTTCGAGAGTTATGGTGGCAGGGCATTCCACCGAGCGTGAGAGGCAAAGTCTGGAGCTTGGCAATTGGCAACGAGTTAAACATCACCCATGGTGAGACTGTTGGCTTGTCTGCGTTGTGATATGAAGAGAAATGAGTCTTGTATTTACTGAGTTGCATCAGAATCTGATTTGTGGGCATGAAGTATTATCTGCTTAGGTTTTATTTCTGGTACTTTTACAAGCTTTGTTCAAAAATGCTGTATCTTTTAATCTTGTAGCTGTTCTAGGAGTGCTGCCATGAATTGTTTCTGATTATTGCCATCGTGTCTTGCTTTGATGTTACACAGGATTGTTCAGAACTACTCAAGATTTTTTACTTTCTATTTTTTTTTCTCATATTAGAATTGCTGTTCATGTTGTAATGCTTGTGAGTATGCAGTCTCTCGATTTAGAGCAAGAAGTTAGGGCTTATGAGATTGAAAGACTTCCAGGAAAATTAGTCCATCTGCTTATATGTATGTTTATGAAAACAGAAGTAGTGTGCTACTTCACACAACAGCAGAACAGTTTTGAAAGAGCAATTAATTCCAGTATGGAAAGACAGTAGACTGCCTATACTCTTGCTAGTATTGTGCTGCTTTTCTGTGTTTGGTTCAGTTACCTCCGGTTTAGTTCTTGCCTTGAATTTGGTAGTCTTATCCTAGCCATCTGTTCAGTCTGTAACTTTGAATGTCAGTGCTCTGTAAGGAAAAAATAATTGCTTGAACATAGAATGCAATTTCTGCCTTGATTGCCTTTCCCTCTTTCTCGATCTTAAATTATATGTCAGTGAAATGGGTCTTTCAGAACCATAATCAAAAATTCAATTAGTATGTCACACGTACTGCTGTTTGTATGCTTGGAGCAGCATTGCTCTTATGGTACATGGTTGGTACTTGACAGTAAGCACTTGTGTATTCAAATAACAGCTTTGATTTTCTCTACTCTTCTTTTTCCAGAACTGTACGATATTTGTCTGGCCCGTGCCAAAGAGAAATGGCGATCACGTAGCACAGTGGGGGCTGATGTAGAATGTGAAGGTAGGTTTTCTTTTGGTGAATAGCCTGTGCTGTGCTACAAAATAAAAGATTTGCTTAAATTGTTCCTTAAGTTAAGATTTAAAAAAAAAAAAAAAAAAGCTATAAAGATGAATTTGATTTAAAAAAAATTTTTTTTTTTGTGGAAGAAATAGCCACATTCTTTCTTTTAAGGAATCTTTTGTCTCTTATATGCCATGCTTGTTCAGTTTTTCTTTGAAATCTTTCTCTAGGTACAGTTACGAACTGATACCTAATTTGTAGGAAAACTAGGGACATTTAGGAGGTTCTAATTTGGACTGAAACACAGATATTTTGCTGCCTCTGCAGTTTTGTAATTGAAACTCAAATCATAGCAGAAAGTTAAATTTTAGTTCCTTAGTGTGGCTTTGGGCGTGTTTCAGAGAGAAACAATCTATTTTTGCGTATGAAGTGGTTTGAGATTTACTAATTGATGAGAGGAGTTGTGTTTTTGAAAGTATTACACTACTGCTTGAAATTTGTCTTCGGTAAATAATTAAACTGAGCAGAAAAAGGAGAACATATGTACTGCTGGTGTTTATCCATGGTTAGTTGGAAACTCCCAACTTTGTTTTCTTAAGATGCAATTTCCTGCATCTTAATTATGATGACATTGGGTACATTTCCAACTTTCTCTTGCATTTTATTTTCTGGAGTGTGTATTTTCATAAGGTTGTTATAACTGTATTACTGCTATTTGTTAGTGACAAGTCTTATTTTTTTACTACTCCAGAAGTGGCAATAGGTAGTTCCCAACTGTATTTAACCAGGACGAATGAAATAGAACTGAAGTTTCTGGGTCTCAGATGCTTTAGAAATTTACTTTCAGTGAGGTCTGTTTCAGTTTTCGACCATGATCTGTAACAACACATACAAAGAGTAAGTATGATTTTGGATTGTGAGCCAACAGATAGGTGACATCCATTCTATAATTCTTTAGATCTTCTCTCACCAGAAGCTTTCCATAGAGGTGACTACTTAAAGAACTATTGGAAGCCTTGTTTGAAAGCCATCAGGCCTGTTTGTGTCTATTGGTTTGTCAAAGAATGCCAGTGAAATTTCTGGCATGTTTTGCCTTGCCTCCCTCTCTTTCTTTCTACCCTGTTGACTTCATAACAGTTGTGGGGGGGAAAGATGTACACTGATCCATGTAATAAGAGCAGTAACTTTGGCTTTTGTAGATGCTGGATTTTCTACAGCTGACAGAGAAGCAAGCTTGGAGTTAATAAAACTGGATATCTCAAGAACGTTTCCTAATCTCTGTATATTCCAACAGGTAAGCAGTGTTAACATTCAACTTGACTTCTCTTGAGAAAGTAAGTTTATGTGATCTTGTCTCTCCCCTGGTTGAAACAGTCTGCTACAAAAAAAGGAGTACACATCTTGAGAGAAAAGGTTCTTGCAGATTTGGGAAATTTAGAAAAGACTAACCTTAAGATACCGTATGTTTGGAAGAGACAAAAAAGCAATCTGTTAGCTAACCATCGTGTTTGGGTTCATAGAGCCCAGTTCATGCTGATTTCTGTCCAAGTGATACAGGTTAGTGTTTCCAAGTCAGTGAATCAGCACAGCTGCATTGCAAATGCATGGAAAGTGAGAAAGCAAAGCTCAGGCAGGAAAGATTGGATTTTTTTTTCTTTATTTATTTTTCTTTTTTTTTTATTCCATAAAAGACCCGTGTAACTTACATGCTTTTGGTATGCTTTAGTGACTTGTTTTAAGCAAATACTTCGTCCTCTATAAAAATTTTTGATGTCCCTGTAAAAAAAGTTTGGATTGTGATGAACCAACATTTTTGGGTAAAAAACATCTCCCTTTAGAAATTCTCAGCCAGTTATAATAATTGATGTAAGCTATGGCAGCTGTTAATAGACAACAGCATGAAATGCTTTTCAGCTATAGAGTCATTGATATGCTTGGTATGCTGTGTGCGTGTTACAGCATATTGCAGCTCTAACTATTCTCTTCATGATTGCATTCTGCCTCTAGTCTAATAGACAATTAAGTAGTTCTCAGTAGTGTTCTGCTTTCTTGGCACAATTATCAAAATGCTGCTAAGCTGTCATGAATCTCTTAGGCTTACATTTGTCTTGTATAAGGATTTTGTATGTAACTGATATAATTGTGCATCTATAACAGATGTGGTATATGCAGTTGTTACAAGCTCCTAAGGTTAAAAGATTTTTTTAAAAGATTTGGGGATGTTCAGAGCTGCTTTGGGGAACATGAATAAAATAATATGAGTAATAATGAGTTATCAGAAGTAATACAAACTGTCAGTAGCATTGAAGAGTTTTTAATGTGTTTGCAATGTACTTAGATATGTTCTCTTGCTTTTGTTAAATTATAGGGTGGTCCTTACCATGACACATTGCACAGTATTTTAGGAGCCTATACTTGTTACAGACCTGACGTAGGATATGTAAGTGAACTTTTTCATCTGGGATGGGGAGGGAGAGTGAGGGGGAGGGAGAATTCTTTAGCAGGCCTTCATAGACAAGTATTAAGTTATTTTGTGACTAATTGTGGGGTTTCTGTATGCTTATATTCCAACGCACGCTTGAGAAGTGTGTCTCATGTAACTGTTCCATTGCTAAATTTAAGCTTTTTAACAGTTTAAGTCATTGGAAAAGTCAAAAGTACATATTTTTAGTACTTGAAAATTGAAGTTGAAAGAGAAGATGTAGTTAATGGATCTGTTGAAGTACATGCTGTTCTTAATGGCAGTGTTACTGAGATTGTTCTGTTGTATTGTTTGTTACTCCTCTTTATATACATTTCTGCACCTTAGCATAGTGAGCTATTTACAGTCTGTGACAGCTGTGTAACAGCCTGTAAAGCAGCATCAATCCAAGCAGTGTGCGCTCCCTAAAAGTATTGGGAGTGATTATGAAAGGAAGTGGATTCCACGTTCTTTATTGAGTCTGAAGAAAGAAAAAAAAGGGGCATAAGAACAACAAAAACCAATACCAAAAGCAGAGCAAAGTTGTAGATAGGAGCTTGTTCTTCATTTGGCAGCAGTTGTTTTACAGAAGGCCGATATAGATAGATGCCATTCCTGTTCTCTGAGTAGCACTGGCTGCTTGGCAAAAAACTTCTGAACATGATTGTTAGGATGCTAGAAAAAGGGGAGATTGGATGGTGTGCTTCATTTGGCATGGAAGCTGTTGTGTGAGGAGGGGGAGCTTGTTCCTCTGGTTTGCAGGAAGGATTGTCACATCTTGATCCGTGTGACACAGTGATGGCAGCGCTACACCCTTTGAGTGAGCAGTCTCTTTGGCTAGGTTCAGCGTCAGCTCCATAACATGCTTTGTGGAAAATGCAGCAGTATCATGAGCTTATGCTGAATGAAATGTGTGTAATGGCATCTCTCCATAACTGACCAACTAAGGATTGAAAAAGGAATGGGTTTAGTCTCTAGAGTCCTAGTCTAGTCTGGATTTTTACAAATCAGGATACATTGATCTCATCATTAGGAGAAGAGGAATCAGAAGAAATCCTCATTCTGTTCTTCAGAAAAAAAAATCTTTATTCTGCATGTTTGAAATGGCAGTCATCTTGGCCTTCCTTAGGATTGTGCTTGGAGTCTTTCAAAGGAAGGGAATCAACTCTTTGAAAGGGTAGATAATGGCAGGACAAGGAGAAATGATTTTAAGTTGAAGGAGGGAAGATTTAGGTTGGATGTCAGGGGGAAGTTCTTTACTATGAGAGTGGTGAGGTGCTGGAACAGGCTGCCCAGAGAGGTTGTGGATGCCCCGTCCCCAGAGATGTTCAAGGCCAGGGTGGATGGGGCCCTGGGCAGCCTGGTCTAGTATTAAATGTGGAGGTTGGCGGCCCTGCGTGTGGCAGGGGGGTTGGAACTTCATGATCCTTGAGGTCCCTTCCAGCCCAAGCCATTCTTTGATGCTATGAGGCAACATGGGGATTGTTAGCTTTCACTCTCTTAACATTCAATACCAAATGCTTACATGGTTTAAAAAATCCTCCCTTTCTGAAAGTTTTGCAAAATTCAACAGTGCAGTGAGTGCATTGAACGCTAGTGATTGTGAGGGCAAAATGTGGCAGTGTTCTTGAAGGAATACAGTTCTTGCTGAATGGTAACACTTTTCCTTTCTTCAGGTACAGGGCATGTCTTTCATAGCAGCAGTACTGATCTTGAACTTGGATACTGCAGATGCCTTCATTGCTTTTTCTAACCTTTTAAATAAGCCCTGTCAAATGGCGTTTTTCCGTGTGGACCATGGCCTTGTAAGTATGCACTAAAACTGTAGTCTTCACATTGAAGGTAAAGTTTTAAAATAAAATTGTAACCTCAGTAGCCTGGAACATGTCAGAATTAACTTCAATGCAACGTACTTGTTTAAAAAGGTTCAAAAACTAGCACAGACACACGTACACACACCCTCAAAAACCAGCCAGCAAATAAAACCCAAATACCAAACTGGGAGATTTGAAGATATGAATGAAGTTGTTCTGCTGATTAGTATCTTATGATTCTCAGGGAATAATCATGAGAATGTTATTGTAAGTGTGTTTCAGTTTGAGCTGAAGGATGAAAACAGCATTCAGACGTGGTTTGAAGGTGCTTTTTATCCCAAGCTAATATGTTGCTAAAAATAGTCTGTTGCAGGAAAAGCTGTTTCCCATCCCTTACTCTCTGGCAGTTTCTTTAAAGATGGCACTGGGGAATCAGATGAGCAGACAGTCCCCCCATTCCCCTTTGACAATGTTCAGTGAAAGCTGGGTGGCTAAATCTCTGAATTGTCTCACATTGCTTGTTAGTATGTACAGAGAGCTACTTGTGTACCGTAACAAAATAAGACTCATCTCCTGAAATACGTTTTAATTTATTCAATTTTCAAAAAATAAATCGCATTCTGCATTTCCTTCTCAACTTAGCTACCATCTGACACTATAAAAATAGGATCTTGCTTCTCAAGAGTTGAAATGGGGAAAATGAATCATGGAAGTGGCTTACATCAACAGTGACCACTTATGTTTCTTAAACACACTAGGACACTAGGAATCCTATCAGCATTTTCTACTGAAAAACCAATATGTAATTTCTTGTTGAAGCTTCTGAATCTCATCACTTGTAAATGCCCTTGGGGGAATCTTTTAACACTAGCATTGCCACCAGCAGTATCAGTCATCTCTATTACTCGAAAAAGGAGGACATGCTTACACATTCAGCACGTAAATACAGTTGTTCTGAAGATGGTGTCAGAGTTAAATTTGCTGGAATTAGATACTTACTAGCTGAAATAATGTTTCTTGGAGTCTCTTGGATAGTGCCCATAGGGTGCTGCTATGTGAGATAATATTAGCACTGATATTGGTGTTTTGTCCAATTACAAAGCCATGATTTGCACTACAAAGAAAACTTTGTAGTTTAGTGACAAAGTGAGACAGTTTTTGTTTTTTGGGGTTCATATACTGATCTGATGTCTACCCTGAACTTCGTGTTTAAGTTAAATAGCTAAATAATGAAATGCTACTTTGTCTAAAACGAATAAAAAAGTAAAACCAATAGAAGAGTTACTTGTGGAAATTATAGTAATATAATCTATTCTGCTTGCTTTTGATTTCTTTTATCGGTTACAGTTTTATTACATTAGATTTTTAAATTATTACTAAGTGAGGTACCTTCTTGTATGTTGATTTGGTCGAGATAAACACCTGGACTGCTGCTGCATTTCTAACGGCTACCTGCATTACCATCAGCAGATGTGATATAGCAGTTGTGTAAAATTCCTGCTATAAAGTACTTCAGAAATGGAGTCGAACTCTTACTGCGGTGTTGGCATGTAAACAGATCCCTTCCGATTCCTGACGTCCTGTGATTCTGTCATTTTGAAAGTGACTGTTGCATTACCTGCTTCCTCTTTACGCTTGGAGATCTCACATGATGCTTGGTTTTCGTGCATTGGAAAATACATATTGGGAAGTTGTTTTAGTTGTACAGTTCACTAAAGTGGGTTTCTAGGTTTCTGGCTTCATGTTTATCATGAAGCTCTTTCTCAGTAACTAGTAGGTCAGAGATTTTACATAACCTTGTGTGGTTTGTTCTTTAGTATGCTTATCTCATATTGGCTTGTAAGCCTCAAAACTCTTACTGACTCAGTTTCTCCTTTGCTGCTATTAGTGAGGATAGTCTGTCTGTCACTATATTCAGATGAAATAGGAAGAAAAATTCTTTAAGGACATGGTAAAAATGGGGAATTGCCTGTCATCCCTGTCAGGATTTCACACAAAGGACTCCTCCTTTACTATCGTGATGTTCTGGGGGAAAAGTGTGCAGATACAGCTCACGCTTCAAAGAAATCATAACTACTCTTTACTGCTTTAATCAGGATATTGAATTAAAAATACTGAATCATTTAAGGACTTCTCGTCCTGCAGTATTAAGAGAATTGAGGTAGAAAAGCTAAAAAGCCTTTTCTTTTTAACTCTTAGTTGAATAGGAAGATTCTCCAAGCCCTCTGTTACGAAATTTGCATTAAACATTCAATTTTTAAAATACCACAAAAGTCTTCACATTAAAAGCAGTACAGTTAAGGGGATAAGGTATGAGTTGGGGGTTGGAATCTGTTTTTCTCACCACAGATGTTTTGTCCTGATCTTCAGCTCTTCTGTGTGACCTTTCTCTCTCCCTGTTTGGAAATGACTTATCTTGTTTTAAAATGTTACATAGTAGAAACTTTGATATTATAGTATGATTTATGATTGGAGCCAAATGAGCTCTTCACTCTTGCTGCGGGCTATTAAATTGTTTTAGTTTGATAATTCATTTTTTAATCCATTGGGTCTTGGATTTTACTCAGTGTAATATTAGGTTATTGCCACAAACATAAAACACTATTCCATTATCATAATTATTTTGAGTAATCAGCAAATAACTTCTCTCCTGCAGATATTTTTCTGTCCAATAACCCTATGACCTCTAGCCAAGACCCAAAACAATAATTATATTGTTTAATATGAGATCAATATATAGAACAGGTCTTTAACTTGCAGATGCTGTCTGTTTTGTGAATGATTAGTGCTATTGTATCATGTAATTTATACGATTCTCTTTTTGAAGAATGTTAATCCAACAACAGATAGTATATTTAAGCCTATTAATAATAAAACTAACTGCTTTTTCTCCCTATTGTTTTCTCAGATGTTGACTTATTTTGCTGCATTTGAGGTATTCTTTGAAGAAAATCTGCCAAAGCTATTTGCTCACTTCAAAAAAAATAACTTAACTCCAGATATCTATCTGATTGATTGGTAAGACATTGAAAGCATAATTACTAATTTGCATACTAGCTTATAGCTGCATGTCTATATTCCTGATGTAAGCTGGAACTCTCTTAGTTTTAGTATTTTTTTAAGGTAAAAATTTTGTCTTGCGTTCAGTAATTGAATTTATCAATCCAAATATTTCTTACAGACTTCTGTGGTAAGCTTAATATTCGCTTAGCCTTTATTACTCTAGTTCTTTCGAGTTTGAAGCTTCTTTTGTATAAAGCTGGATAACAGTGTTTATCCATATTTAGGACATGTCTGAATTCTGAGAAAATAAGGAAGGATGCAGTGAAGACATAGATGTGAGTGGTGCATTATTCCTATGTTACGTGGTCTCAGATCCTATGCAGAGGATTCTAGCACAGGTTGTTTAAAAACTGCACTTCAGTAGCATAAAGGCTTTAACGTGTTTCTAATTACTCCAGCTATTGTGCTTAGCAGACAGTTACAATCCTTTTATTTTGTGAGATTGCCTTTCTTTTTAGCTGTATAATTTTAGCCTTTTTCCTTAGAGGGAGAAAAAAGGCATGAATCTTATTTGCAGACCTGTCGAATTTCAGTGTTTGAATTATTCCAAATTGAGTGTTTGCATTTGTGCCTATCAGGCTTTGGTTTAGAGGCAGCTGAAATGTCTCTCCTCGGCCAGCAAGGCTTCATTGTCAATTTTGGAATGGTATAAAATCTTTTTCATGAAAATTGGCTTGCCTTTAAATTGTTGGAATCTTCTTCTTTTTCAAGTATTTGACTGAATAGTTTCAGTTAAAGATGAAACTCCCAACAGCAGCTTTGTGGGTTCTGTTTTTTTTTTTTTTCCAAGATTCATAAGCTGTTATTTCAGAAAACAGTCTGTATCTTAATCCAGTTCTGTCTGAACCAAGCTCTCAGTACCCTGAGAATTTTTTGAAACTTACTGTTAATGTTGAGCACGTGGCTGATCCGTTGGACTAGAAATCCATTTCAAGGTGTTCTGTCCAGTCTAACAGCTAGAAGTTTCTGTAGGTGAACTTTCTTAGTGGATCATAGAATTGCTGAGATATTGAGGATTTTATGAGACAGTGGTGAAAACCTTGCTAAAATCAGTGTAAACAGTATTCACTGCTTTTCACTCATCCACCAAGTCAGTCATGTCATCATAAGAGGCTGTCAGGTTGTTCAGGCATTACTTTGCCTTCAGAGATTCTTTCTGACTTCTCCCTATCACTCTGGGAGGTGATCCTGAGTGGCCTCACAGTGATACGGACAGTTTCATCAGCACTCACAAGTTCCTTGATTTGCATGTACCTCTTGCACAGAGAGTGCTGTTATGTGGGTTTTGTTTGATTTTGCAGTTTCACTGGCATTAAATTTTAATGCAAGTTGAGTAGAGAAATGAGAAGTGTGATGGATAGGCTCATTTCTCCCAACATTTGTAGATGCTGTCAGTTCTTTATGACTGAATGCTCGATCTCTTATTAAAAGAGCGCGGCAGGAAAATGCTAGAATAACACTGCAATGGGATAGAAGGAAGAGGGCTAGGGCTGGCACATCCAGTGATAAGAGGAAAGATGTTGAAATTATATTCAGCCCCAGGAATGGGGACTACTTGCGTAGTCAGGACAAATGCTGTGTTAAATTTCCTCATTTTTGTCTTCAGATAGACAGCTTGTCCCACTGCAGCTTTAGTTTTGTTAGACAGTAGGGTTGATATTCAGCTGTGAGGGATTTTGGTATAATATTGTCCTCCCAGAGGTGGTAACCATGTGGGAAAGTAGTGAAACACTCTGGAAAGAAGTGCAGTGCTGCCCCTTCCCCAGCTTTGGCAGATCACTGCATGATGTCGTGATATGGAATACCATGGAAAACCATGACAATTACTTAAATACATGTGTACATGTATTTATATATATGGATATGTGTGTTTGTATATGTGTTTATGCATATATGTGTGTATCTGTGATATTTCTTTCAAAATCTTTTGATGCCATAGGAAGCAGATTTAGATTTGTTGTTTTTTTTTTTTTAATGTCCCCTTTAAACTTAATTCTCTTTAAGTTCATATCTGCTGTCCTTCCATAGAAATTAATAGGGAACTAGGCAGAAAGTACTACAGAAAAGATACGAAGGAAAATCAGGTGGGTCTGTGTTCTTGCAAGTGAGTGTTTAGAATATTGCCTGTGGCTCCTGGGTGACTGCCAGTTTGAGAGTGAATTTGCTGTAGTACTGATAGCACTGCGAAAAACAAAACTATTTCTGGAAAAACAAGGATAAGGTTTCAGTTATGTTTCAAGTCAGAGAAGAATGTGGTGAAGGGGTGCTTTTACAATTCTGAATCCTGCGAATTCTCTGACTAGACAGACCTTTTGGTTGTAGGTAGAAATCTCTGTGAAACAGCCTTGCCCTATCAACGTTACTTTTATTTAAATGCACATTTGTTCTGAGCTCGAGGGATGCCTGCTGCTATTCTGGTGGCTGGCATGGTTACTGTGCAGGCATGTATGCAGTAAATCTCAGTTGGTGCCAGCTCCAGGAGGACTCCAGTAGCCAGTGCTGTGCAGACCAGTTGCTGGGAAACCTTCGTGCTCCTACTGCAATTACAGTGGAATCAACGTGTATTCTTTGTGCTGCTTCATGCTACTAGTGCTACAAGAAGTGGGAATACAACTGTTAGACTTGCATCATTTGTTGAGGGCATACATTTCAAGAAAAAGCAGTTCTGTGCATAAAGGTGGGACCAGCTATGCAAGCAATGTAATATTGCTTAGGGTTTTCTTGGGGCTGGTAGAGGATTTAGGGAGCGGAACTCCATGCTGTCTGTTACAGGCAGACATCGAGGACTTAAAAATGTAATTACAAGGTGCAGCAGTATTACCAGCAATGGCTACCTGCTCCAAGCAAGGCTTCTCTTTACGAAGAACACAAGCTTCAAGCTCAAATTTGGCAGGCTTTTAGTTTTTTGAAGAATGCAAAGGGAATCAAATGTGCAAAGGCTGTAAAGAGCAATGCACAGTCAGGTTCAAGAATGCACAGGAAATCAAGTGTGCAAAGGCTATGTGCAATCAGGTTCACAGGGAGCAGAGGGGAAATAGTGTGCCTCAGTAGCCCAGTTTTGGCCAGTCAGCGCTGTCAGCTGATGTACCGCAGGCTCTTCTGAGCAGAGCAGAACGTGGATTTACAAAGGACACACACTGTCTATTTATGGCCTGCTGTTGCTGTACAAGTACCTCTTCATCCCTACTAAGAAAAACGATTTTGGCAATAATTACAGCCCGGGGCTTTGTTTGTACTGATGGATAGATCAGTGGTTCTTTAATACTGCACTGACTGTGATTGTGCTCTGTGAGCACTAGCTTTCTCTTGATGCTGTTTGCCTGTTATGACAGAGGGCCAGGACAATTTGTTTCTGCACATGTTTGTTGTGGGCACTTCCAGTGAAATATTTATAGGCTCTGCTGTCTGTGACATCAGGAAAAGCACAGCCCATGTCATGCCATTAACACCTCACTCCTCAAAGCTGAAGTTCAGTATTATGCTTTAAATGCATGCCTCCATTTCAGAGAAAAAACAGATCAGAAACTCGGACAGTAATTCAGTCCAAAGATTACTTGTGGCATTCTGTTTTTCCTACATTTGGGGTAGTTGTTACCAGACTCCAAAAAATCAGTCTCTGCAGGGTAAGGTGAAATACTGCATTGCCATGTAGTACTCCTGAGTGAGAGAACATGGCTTGTTGGTGCTTCTGACCTGATGAAATTGCTTGGAAGCCACCACAGTATTTGTATCAGCACATTTTAGAATGCAGTCAATTTTGCTAAGTTGCTCTGTTGCAATCAGCACTGTATTCTGTGTATTTTTTTTCCCCTTGTTAGAACCAAAATAAATGCTTCTACTTTCTTCAGCTGTAATGGTTAAAAAATTGTGCCAGATTAGCGGTTAACAGCAGTCTTATTGCAGTAATTCTAAAGATACCAATGAGAATAGAGATGCCACTATGCAGGAGTATGCAAGAAGTAATGCAGCAGACACTTAGAAGCGTGCAGGTTTTGTCTCAAAGCAGATATAGAGGAATTGTTACAAAATGTAGCAGTGATAAAGGAATACCAGGATAAAGTGAATGGATCTTAGAGTAAGTTCAAAAGCTGAATTAATTCAGCAGTTTCCACAACTGAACTGAGAAGTTGCAGAGGGATTCTTGTGTAAAAGAGACGTGGCGAAAGAATTTGTGGTAGAAGAATATATAAGATCTGAGTGGTGTCATCATCGCTGTGCAGGAGTTGTCAATCCAAAATCTGGCATACCTGCCCTCAGCACTGTTGCTAACAATATTTTTATGAAGACAATTTATAAAAATAAAAGAGGAGGAAAACAAAACAGAGCCATGATAATCAAATCATGGTAACAGTGCTTTCTTGGTAAGCAAGACTCTGGTCATATGCTTTTCCTGTCTCAAACCAGCCAGGATTTTATGCATCTACTTTGAAGTACGTGTGTCGTAGGTGGGTCTGGAAGGACCAGGAGCATGTATCTGGTGTTTTTTTCAGAGAGCAGCCAGAAACCTTTGTTTCTGTTTCTCTGACACTGGACATCTCTGTGAGCTGCTGTCTGCACCTGACTGGGACTCGTAGTGAGCTGAAAGAGCTGCAGGCAGAGACTCATCCTGCTCTCCAGTGCAAACAGATCACATCCAAGTCGTGTGCTGGCGCTGCTGAGAGCTGCTGCAGCTGCTTTATGGCTGTCATAAATTTCTGCTGGGTTTCAGAGCAGTAGCTCAGATGTGTAGTAAAAATGTCTTCCAGTAGGAAATGTTTTCAGAGAGCAAATGCTGTATCAGTTCTTAGAAATGATTCCTCCTGTTGTACCACTGCTTATTCTGGGAGGCCCGATTTCCATTTCGTAGGGCTTGATGCATTTGATTTCATGCTGGTGTTAATGAATGTTAATTGACTAGTGAAATTCTTGCAAATTGCACTTCCTTGTGAATTATGAAGACATCAGTGTCAAATCCCTTGTTTGAAGTGACAGCTTTTTTATTCAAGTAAATCTTTTCCTATAGAAAGTAGTGTTCTAATAAATAGATGTGACTATTTTTTCTGACAGTTAATTTTCTGCATAGTTGCAGATTTAACACACATGGGTTATTCAGGTTAGGTCTGATTCATGACAGAATAATAGCTTTTGGGAACAAAGTGGAGCAAAATTAGGCATTGTTGCTTATCTTTAACCAGTGCCAATTACTGACTGAGTTTGCCTGCTGTTTGGTGACCAGGAAAGCACTCTGCTGAATTGCTTCCTATTACACTGCTCCTTTTAAATAGAAAACCCATTGCTGTTTCCTGTACGTGTGTATGTGTGCATACAAGTCGTAATTCTGCTGTGTAAGTGTTCTGTAATGAGATGTTGTTACATGGCATTGTGACTGTACAGAAGTGTTAAAAGAATATACAAGTTCTGCAGTTCAACATGTCAGTCAGTAACCCAATAATAAGGTTGCTATTTTTTTCTATATAATAACGTATTGTCTAATATGACCAGTAGTATTTTTTTCATTCCAGACTCTACCATGTTAATATATAATATGCTAGCTTCTTGGTGAGCAGAATTTTAATATTTTTCCACTTTTTATTAAAAAATAAAAATAAAAAAATCATCATCTGAATTTGTGCAAGTGACTTAATCTGGTCTTGCAGCTTGTAAAGTGGGATATTGCCCAGTTTTCCCAATGTGTGCTGGCTGAAAAAAGCTTGTTAATTACGACACATCATTCCAATAACCTTAAGTAGAAAAGATACTTCAGAAAGCCTTTGATTATTAGAATTAACTGGGAAAATATGTTGCTTCGTATTTTATGTCTCTCTATATATCCATTCAGCATCTTTTTTTTTTTTAATGAAAACTGGAATTTCTTGAATAGCAAATTTGAGAGGGTGGGGAGTGGAGAAATCTTAAACATAAGAGAGCTGCTGTTAGATTCAGCACCCCTAAATATAAGTGTTGTGTTAATATGGGAAGGTTTGATTTACATCTGAGACTTTGCTGACCTCTGCTGGGGAAGGAATTATTTGCAGTTTTACAGCGATAGAAGATGTGATGCATCTGTTGAGCAACACTCTCTTTTTAAATTTTCAAAGGCAGAGATTACTGTGACTCTTGTCCCTTGCATACTGTCACTTGATTCCAGTAAATGTAACCGTTGGCACTTTTTGAGGTTGTGATGTTGTACTGTTATGTCTTTTTTAGGGTCAGGGAAGGAAAAGAGAGCACCTTTGCCTTCCTTGCCGCAAAGGCATCAGTGGTTTGATGAAGGAGGAATTGTTCTCTTGGCAGTTACCAAAGAGTGGTTTTAGGCACCAGGAGAAGATTCTTGCTGTTGCCTTTGCTCTTTGGAGATCACATCTGTCTCAAGAGTATTATCACAGCTCCCTGCTTTTCTTTTTGGAAATCTTGCCTGTCTTGCTCAACTCACTAGAGACCAAGCTGATCTTCCAAAACTCACTGTATTATTGCTTTGCCAGTGAATCCAGTCTTGGACACTGAAGTAATCTTCATCTTCTCCTTCATCTAAATCACAGAATCCCTTTTTTAGTATGTCTTAAGATTCAGCTTTTTGTGTCCTCGCAGCTAAAACTGCACGAATCTTCAGTCCTAAAGTGATGATTGATTTTTCTTTAATTATACTTGTGGCCAGGGCATGCCCATCAAAATATCATATATTTTTTTCTTATAGTGTGATTTAAAAAAAAAATGAACCTGGAAAGAGCTATAACTATTATACCAGCATAGCACAATTTTGTATTATTTCACATATTGCTATGCTGCAAATAACAGGAATACTTCTGAAATACAAAGGGGCTATTCAAATAAACACATTTGAGAAACCTCAGTAATGAGCAGTCTGTGTACTTCTCTGAGGATCCATACATTTTTCTTGTGTAACTCAGAAAATTTTACTCTGTTTTTCAGGATATTCACATTGTACAGCAAATCTTTGCCACTAGACTTGGCGTGTCGTGTCTGGGATGTGTTCTGCCGTGATGGAGAAGAGTTCTTGTTTCGTACAGCCCTGGGAATATTAAAACTTTTTGAAGATATTTTGACCAAAATGGATTTCATTCATATAGCCCAGTTTTTAACAAAGCTACCAGAAGACTTACCTTCAGAAGAGTTCTTTACATCTATTGCTGCCATTCAGATGCAAAGTAGAAACAAAAAATGGGCTCAGGTAAAGAGAGTGTTGATCTTTGATTAACAGATGATTGTGCTGTACCTGTGAAGAATGGTGTTTGGCCACATCTAGGGGAATACTTTAGCAGACACAAGATAGGTGGGGCGCTTTGGGTGTTTAGTATAGAAGTACCCCCAAACAACAGAGCAAATAGATCTTAGGTATAGCTCACTGTAGGGTCGGTGTTGGCTGATGTCTTACCTACCTCGCTGACTTCTGCACCAGCTGACTGTCTTCACTACGTATCTCCGTTACTGAGTAAATTTCCATAAAGAAGGCCTCTTCCCTCTCTAGCCTGTCATCTTTTTCCAAATCAGTGGTGGGTAGAGGCTGTGGTTTTACCTGCATCCCATACATACTAAGAATTGTTGAGGTGCCACTATTGGAACTGACGTAGAATCAGTACCAAGAGAAAGAGTGTATGGGATTTTGTTTCCTTTTACTAAGATGCTGACTATGGTAGCCTCTATCTTTCTTCAGTCTATACAAAATTCACGAGATGAGTTTGGACTCAAAGTCCTGAATTTTGCTTTTTTGAGGAGCAGGCTTTTGGTAGTGTACAGGTCATGTGAAAAAGTACAGTATGTTGGAAAAATCCTTCAGCAATTGTAGTACTCCTTAGCAAGATAGTTCTTTTTGACTGAGACGATTACAGTAGAAATTAGATACTTTGCTGTAGTATCCATTTGTGTTTTGTAGAGAAATGCCTTTTTAAATTAGCCAAAGGAATGCTCAGTGTGATGGGTGCACCGCTTGAGGTAAACTGTAAGGTGGACTGAGCAATGGCACTACTTTCCAGAGAATGCCAAATGCTATTCAGCTTTAAAAAAAAAAGGTTAATTTTGTCTCATCTTTAGCATGGACTTGTTTGGTTACAGTAACTGTACTGCGTAAGTAAGCAGTATACTTTGAGCTACTGTTACTTTGCAGGACTGTATACGACTGTGTAGAACTAAGAAGTCAAATTCAAATTCACATTGCAGCAGTAGATATAATCAGTACTCAGGAAAACACACTGAACCTTTCGTGTTGCTGTACCGTGGTAATTATGGGGTTGATATCCTGTGGGTCACATTCTGGAGTGATGCTGTCTAGAGATCATGTATGTGGGACCACATCTAAAACGTTCCGAGTTGCTGATTAGTCTGGTTCCCATAATCCTGGTTCCCTCATCAGACAGGTTGGTAGTGTTTTCCATCTTACTCCATTTTCTCTAGGTCACTCTGACAGTGTGATCAAGAAACTAAAGACTGAAAGATGAGTAACTAAATTATGACCACGGCACTTCTGGTAACAAGGAGCGTGGTTAACAGAATGTCATAAAATCATAGAATGGTTTGAGTTGGAAGGGACCCCAAGGATCATCAAATTCAAACCCTCCTGCCACAGGCAGGACCATCAACCTCCAGAATGTCCACAAGTTCTTTTTTTTTTCATCTGGAATTACCCACAAAAAACACCAAGTTTTTGTGCCAGTACGTCCTTAGCCTGAAATTTGAGTGGCAGTTGTTACTGTCACTGCTTTGTCATCAGCAGCGGAGAAAAAGAGATAGTGGAACAGATTTGGCTGCTGTCCTAGCATTTCTGCAATTCTTACGCTTTAGGTCATAGCTCCCTCAACTTAGTAGCTAAGGAATCCTAGCTCTCTCTTAGCTGCCTTGAGGTCTTTGTGAAATGCTTTTCTGGGCCAGATTTTGGTGTCGTTCTCAGGTTTGTTAAAAAGGCTGATTTTTTTCCGTGAAGAATATTGTTACTATGGCACAACAAATTCTCATAAACTCATTTGATTGAATAACTTGGGATTTATGCTGAATGCCTTTGAGCAGGACCTTGCTGTAGTCTCTCCAATTCTGGGACTCTTAGAACAGCCAGCCAGCTAGCAGCAGCTCTGTTCATACCTGGGTTGAACACCCTTGTTGTGATAACGTGGGTGATTTTGCTTTGAAGAATAGGCAGTGTCGTGTGATTGCCATATGAGTGATTTAGACTCATTTTTGTTGATTCTGTTGGGCAGAAGCTTGTTTAAAATTGGTCAAAGTTCCAGTTTTTTGAAAAGAAGTGTCCCTAAGGGCATTCAGTTCCTGGACACTTCTTGGGGATGCTGCTGTACTTTAGTGAAGTGTAACCAGCAGGCGGAGAGTACATACTGCTTCAGCAGCATGAGAACGTGGGTGTCAGCATGCCCTCTACCAAACAAAATTGTCCATCGCCAGTAGAGAATGAAAGTTTTCAATCTGAAGGCAAATGCTGATTTTGACGTAATGCTGACGTGAATAGATCTAGGGCAGCAGCAGTGCTAGGCAAGTCCCAGTCAGTGCCGCGGTAATAATTCTGAGCAGGCTGCTCACTTGCCGTGGTTTTAGACAGTTTATTTATCCTGAGAATTATGACATCCCCTCGGGAAGCTGCTTTTAATTGCACCAGATATGTCTAATCTGGGTAAAAATCTCATGTTTTTCAAAAATATGTGTGTGGGGGTTAATTGAGCTTAAACCTTCATTAAATCAATTTGTACTTACTGTGCCATGAGGGCTTAAGGAAGAAGTCTCGTGCACTGGGAAAGGTTCTCAATTTAGATAAAGTAACTATATTAATAGTTTTCAAAGTGTTGCTCAAAGCTACTCAAATAGGAAGGTCTTCGGACAACGGTTTATTCAGTCACTTTTAAAATCTAATATCTTTTTCTCTGTCATTTCTGTAAATGTCCAGATACTGGCTGCTCTGCAGAAGGATAACCGGGAAATGGAGAAAGGAAGTCCTTCACTTAAACATTAACTCTGGCTGCCTCCAGTGACACACAGGAAAAGATGTAAAGTGGCAAAAGTATTTGATATGTATGAGCCTGCAAATCAAAGTGTTACTTCAGAGTTCTGTTCAGTAGTAAGATAGCCTTAAAGGGGAGGAGAAGAAAAAAAAAAAAAAAAAGGGAAGGAAACTGGGAGATAAAGCCTTTATAAGTGAAACCAAGGCCTAGCCTTAAACTTCTAGTGGAGCGAGTGCTTGCTGTGGACAGCAATACACATTCGTGTGTTTGATGAGGGCAGTTAAACCAAACTATATTAAGGTTTCTTTATTATTTCTCACTGATGTTTTATAATGCTGGGCATTCAGCGATGTCAGTTGCTTTGAAAGCCATTTCCTAGTTCTTAGGCAGGATGTACACTTCCCATGCCCAGTAGCTGGATCTGGATTTTAAATAACTGGTGCTGGAGTTTAAATGATGTAAGGACCATTCCTTTAGAAATGCTTTTTGTTTTATAGGCTGTGGGTCCCGTTTACCAAAGAAATCATGTAGACGTAGAACTACATTCCATTCTTTAAGAAAAAAAGAGTCAAGAAAGTACACTTGGAAGAGAAATCGCACTAGCAGTGTAAAACTAATTATTCTTCAAGATGCCTTGGAAATCCACGTTGCTGAGTGTGTACGGCAAAAGTTCCATTAATTTGGCTAGATGGCAAACTCAGCAGGAGTGGGTATAGTATTAAGCTGGCATTATTTCCCAGCTGTACTCTTTCCCCTGTTTAAACCTCAGTTCACACAGTACTAAGTGGATGCTTCTGTGTCTCTTCTGGGGCAGTGCCATTTCAGGGCATTCTAGCCTCCCAGCTACTGACTTCTGTACCATCTGTCCAGCTGTGCTCATAAAACTGGGCTGAGAAGAAAAATTGAGAAATGGTTAAAAGGAATTTGTACAGCTGTTTTAAACCCAGCTCTGCTCACTGGCAAAACTGAGGAGGAAGGGTGTAGGGTAGAAGTTACATAAGCCATCGCTGCTGCTGAAAAGAAAAGCCTGTGGGGAGCTCTTGAAGCTGCTGCTATCACAGTGGAAAAGCACGTGGAGTTGAACTTGATTGAGTAATGAGGGAAAGAAGTTTACTGGGAAATATGCCAGACAAATACTATCAGGACAAGTTCGGGCTGTCATCTCCTGGCATTTTATCCAGCCTCTAATACATGTGAGCAAGTTACAGAGAGAGCAGATGGCCATTGCTCAGTTGTTATACAGGTTAGATTCCCTTTGCATTCAGATGAATGTTGAACTGTAAAGCATTAGGTGCCTCTGATTTACAAGAATGGTGACCGCAGAGTGTAAAATCTGTTGTATAAATAATTATTACCTTTGAAAAGGGAAACTAACTGAAGCAATATTCGTTAACTCTAAGCAGGAATTACTAAATCCTTTAGCTGTATGGCCATAGGCTTCCCAGAGCTTTTCATTCTGTTTTGTGCTGAGCATTTTGGCACTGACTGATGCAAAAAAAAAAAAAAAGAAAGTTGCACACTGCTCAACTTGGCATACAGTGTAAGGACTGTGGGACACAATCAATTTACTGTCCTTTATTACAGACGTCGTTTCTACAAGTGATACTTTGACTGTAATTTTTAAAAGAGGGAAAGGAAGATTTCTTGGTAAGTCTTTTAAGACTCATAATCACTTTGGAATATATGTAATGCAAATGCAGCTTGCAAGTCTGTTACCTCATTGGCCTTTTTTCCTGTCCACTTTGTGTACCTGGCATAATAGATATGGTTTTTTTGGTTGGCCATCTGAATTTCTTCAGAAGACTTCTTTAGGTCATCACTTACTGAAAACAGACATCAGGATGCTGACACTGAAAACATATTAATTCTCCCAGGATTTGTGTATCTGTATAGACTGGTACTTGTATGCCACGTTGCTTTGAAGTGCAATAGAAAGCTGGAAGGTCAGTAAGTACTTCTTCTAGTACTACAGCAAATACGCCTTTTCGTGAAGGGCATGAGAGGCCTAACACCTGCAACATTTGCACTATGCTTTTAAATGATTTATTAAACACACAGACAACTCTCCCTGGTATACTCTGTAGGTGGTACCGTAACTGGCTTTGTGAGCTTGGTCTGCGCTGTAACTAGGTGCGTGTTTCTGTTCAAAGCACGTTGTCAGTGTGGCTCACCTGTCTGGTTGGAATGAGTTCTTGAGCCACTGGGTATTTGTCTCAGCCATCTGCAGCCTGTTTTCTTCTCAAAAACACGTTGAATGTAACAGTGAAAATAGGCATAGTTGTGAGAAAAGGCCTGCTGCAACACTTGTGCACTGTTTGTTACTTGCAAATGTAATTATTTTGGTCTGTGATTCGATCTTTCTGTTCTTAGGAGATGTATATATTTTCTAGATGATTTCTTTGTGTATATAAGGTATGTTCTTTAATGAAGAAAAGCAATGCAATAAGGAGGAGCTTTGCACAGTTTATTTTCAAACAAAATGCATTTGAAAGAAAAAATGACCTGCCTAAAGATGCTATTGTCCCAACTTCTCAGTAACTTGATTTGAAGATAACACTTGAATTTTGATATGAACAGAGATGTTAGAATAACTTGCCACCAAGCTTCGTAAGTTTCTTGCGGCATACCAAATCTCTTCATTATTAAGGAAGGTTTCTGTAATCAATTCAGGGATTGCATAAAAAATTCTGACAATGTTACCGTTCAGGTGCTCAAGGGTATCTGTAACATCGTGCATGAGGTGTTCTCTCATTGAAGTGTCCCCATCACAGCAGACTTTTTTTTTCTTCACGGGTTTAAGGAAAAAAGATGCTGCAATACACCACGGGTTTGCCACTGTTGCTGTACGTACAGCGGATCAGAGAAACCAGAACATTGCCACCAGGTTTGGAATTTTGTACAACCCGCACTTTACTGCAAAGCCGTTTTGCAACTGCCATCAGCAATCAGTCATCAACGTGTTTCATTCAGAAATTGTTTCATTTGGAAAGGTACCTTCCAACAGCTCATTTTTGAATGTTTTAAAAACTAGACGCATAGAGAACTGTTGATACATCCTCTGTACATCATGTTTAAATTGTTTTTATGTAGTTACCTGTTGGTTTTGTTTAGATACGTGTATCAAACTGGAACTTTTTTCAACTGTAAATATATGGTTTTATTAAATAAAGTCATGTAAAGTTACCTTAATCACCTGCTGTCAGTGCAATTGAGAAACTGAAAGTTCAAGTATCTACTTCTTCCACTGTTTGGTCTCCAGAAACGTTCAGCGAGTGTGGATGATTGTCAGTGGGTGCCATTTTTTCCACGTGGAGAAATGCAGTGACACGTTTGCTTCATGCACACATCCTTTTTGTCAGACAGCCTCTCTGCTGCTCATCACCCACTGTTATTGTTAAAACAGTTTTGTGGAACACCAGAAGGCCTCTCGACTTGTGCAGAAACCACTCTTGGGTCAAAAGCTCACATCTGGTATCATGGCTTGTGGTGGAAGGTCCTGACTTGGTCCATGAAGCATAATAAGTGGTTGGCACTTGTCTGCTTTCACAGTCCAGCAGCAGCCAGAGGTACGCTTACTGGTATGTTGTGAAGAGTCATTGCTTGTGCAGTCTACTTTCATGAATAGAGGTTGTGAGCTACTGGAGATGCATTGCACTTTGTAGGACACAGTTGTTTCTGTATTCACGACATCACCATCCCATGCCTTAGTCAACAATGATGCTACCCTAGCTGCAGCAAGAGCTGCAGGGTGTAGATCTGTCACATTGCCTCTTTTTCCATGAGCCGTGTGCGAATTTGAAGAATACGCTGTTTTGAAAGTGGAAGCTGCTTCCTGCCTGCTAAAGCTGTCTGAACTGTATGATCATCCCTGTGTAACAATTTCTCCCTCCCTCCCCACTTATTTCAGCATTTTGGAATTCTGACATGCTGTCCTTGAACAGTGCAAAGGGGCTGAAGCTGTGGTGGGCTGATGCTACTCTGTACCTCATCACACACCACGTAGTGCCCGCTAAAGCTGTAACTGCCAAAAGACACACAGAAGTATTAATACTCTAGTTTGGGATGAGAAGTTTAACGTATGTATTTGAGGTAGTAAACCTTTCATCTCGTACACTAACGAAACAAATTTTGCAGCCAGTTCTGTTAATAGAATGAGTGAGGGATCGAGTGCTTGTGTAGGAAGTTGGCTGTATACAAGTCGGGTTTGCTGTGAATACCTAACATTCCTCCTCAGCTCTCAGCCACATCTCTGAACGTTAACCCCTAGAGTGAATTCTTCATCTGGAAGGCACAGGTGGCGGTTGTACAGAGGAAGTTGTTACTGAATTGTAAGAACCGGGAAGGGGGTTGCCAGAGTCGAGGTATGAATTAGAGCTCTGAGCGCTCTGCTTAAGCAATATTGCCGTGGCCTCACAGGACTCGGCGCTGAGGTGGTTTTCTACAAGTGTAGGCTTTTGGCTGTGCTCTTCTTGTGCAGGGTTTTAAATAGGAGGTACGTGTGGGTGGCTTCATTCAAAAATGGGTACAGTGATCTCCTGATGCATCGCACTGGTAGGTCATATGGAAGGCTGTTTCAGGAGCACGCAGGTAATACCTTCCCCAAAAAGAAGCGCGTTAAAAAACGAGCATTGCAGACAACTCTGCGGTTTACATCTTTTCAATGCTTTATTTTCCTCAAGGTAGAAATGAATTGGCTTCTCTCATTTTTTTCTCAATTTCCCTCTGTTTGAGGATCAGACCGGCGTGGTGGTGTTTCAGCGCTTCCAGCTGCTGCTGTAACAACCCCATGGCGTTCACCTTCTCCTCAAAGTCCCGCAGCAGCACCTCCTCTCCAAGCAGCCCGCGCTGCTGCTGCAGCTTCGCGTTGCGCGCCCTCAGCCCGTCTCTGGCCTGCTTGGTCTTGCTCAGGGCGTCTCTCTTCTGCACCAGGGCGCTCACCATGTCTCTCAGCTCGGCCTCCAGGCATCGGTTCTCCGCTTCCACGAGCTGCAGTTTCTCCCTGACGCGGCTGAGGATCCGTTCCGCGTTCGCTACCTTCTTTTTCAGCTTCAGGACCTCGTCGTTGAGGCCGTCCAGCTTTTCGTTGAGCTTCTGGTTCTCCTTCTTCATGTGATTGAGCTCTGCGAAGTGGCGGCCTTTCAGCGTTTCCCCGTGCGCTCTCAGGACGCTCTCGAGGTTTCGGACCTCGAGCTTCACCTTGATGTTCTCCAGCCGGGCCTGGAGGGGCAGAAGCACAACGCCGGCTGCTTCGGCGCCCCTCATCTCCGGCGCGGCGCGGGCGCTCGCGGCGCGGCCGGGCAAACCTCCGGCCCCCGGGAGAGCGGGCGGAGCCGGCGTGCCGCGCTCACCTCCCGCACGGCGATC
>JAOWBP010002392.1:52813027-52824146 GCA_028571105.1 Tragopan temminckii
GGGGGGGGAAAAAGAATTCTTATTCCTATACTGTTGTATAGGCATTAGCTACACTGTTGTTTTAAGCAGGTATCCATGGTGAGCTTGGCTTTGTAGTCATTAAGGAAACTACTTTGTGAGTTTTCAAGCCATACTGTTAAGAAAAATAATTTAAAAATGGCCCAGTTGTTGAAGAGTCATTTGTGTCTTACCCTGAGACTGGACAAAACAAATGCAAGAACTTGGTAACAGCCATGTGTAAGACTTTATCTATGTACTTAGTGCTTGGACTTCCCATCCTGAGCTGTAGCATTTCTGAAACACGGAATCACAGAGCAGTTCAGATCAGAAGGGGCTTCTGGAGCCATCTGGTGTAACCTCCAGTTCAGTGCAGGGCTGACTTCAGCTCTAGCCCGCGTTGCTCAAGGCCTTGTCTGATCAGCTGTGGGCATATCCAAATGTAGAGATACCAGAACCTTTACAAGATGCTGTAGTCTGTGATTGAGTTGCTGACACTCCAACTTTTCCTTTTATCCAGCTGGAATTTATCTTGCAGCAGCTTGCTTCAGTGGCCGCGTGCATCTCTGGGGGTGATCATCCAGGCTTAGCAGAACCACCTCTCTCAGCATCTCCGCTTGTATATGCTTCAGCACCCAGCTGTTACAGTGATCATCTGATGGACTTCCTCCAGATTTTGATCTTTATTTTACTCCAGGGGCCCCAAACCAGGCACAGGTAGTCTTACAGTTAAGTAGGGCTTTTAATCATTTCTCTCTTGATCTGATAACAGATCCCAGTCTACAGTCAGTCTTTACTGCTGGAAGGTTTTGCTGCTGACTCAGGTTCAGCTTTTTGCTCGGAGTGGCATTTGATGTATTCATCTGGCATGTGATTTGTGGAGCAGTGATGCTTTAGATCAATGATGAAATCCTTTATCAGTCTCTGGGAATAGAAGTTTGGGCTATTCTGATAACATTAGAATAATGTTCTGATAACATTAGAATAACTGGGAATTTTGCCAGCTAGTAAAGAACCATTATTTATAGTTGATTGAATCTAATGCAATGAACTTAGACCCAAAAGTTGCTTCTGTATGGGAGTCCTAACTGGCAGGCACTCCTGTTTCTGAGAAGTCCACAGAGTTTGCATTCTAGATTAGCACTGCACATCATCCACACACACAGTATTTCTTATTTTGCTACAGCCAATCTTTACTGCCAAACATGCGGGATTAGTCTTGTTTATCTTTTCATGTCTTTACACTTCAGTACAAGCAGCTCTGCTTTGTGCTCTTCTGAAATGAGGGCTACCCTCTGAGAAAGAAAGGTAAACACAGAACACAGTAGTCCTCTTGATTTTGAGTTTATTAAACCTTGATTTTCTTATTTTCTTTATGTTTTTTTTCTGAAACACACTGAAGAGTGTGCTGGTGTGTCAGTAGTTGGAAATTTAAGCATAAAATTTGATATGAATGTAAAAGATGATTTGTCATCAGGGAAGTCTATTTCTAGACTGTTTGATTCTAATTCTGCTGGATTTTTTAATCTATAAACCATACATTGTTCATCCTTTGCCTTAGTCTGTGGTGATCTGTGAGATAGAATTCTGCAAACACTGCTTTTATGTCTGAATTTGGACTCTTAATCAAAGCTTGGCTTTTAACTAGTTGTCAAAGGTTCTTTTCCATGGCCAAAATACTTGGACATTTCTTGATTATGCTCTGTTCTGTTACATGTATGTGCATTTGTGAAGTGTAGGTTGACAGAGAGGTGATACTGGGGTGGATGTGATTCCCAAATAATGTTAGTTGAGTTCGTACTGTACCAGGAAAGGTGGCTGGACACTTTTGCTCACTCTGCAACAAATATTTAGTACAATTTTCTTCATATACTTTTTGCTTCCTAGATGCTGTACATTACTTAAAATTCCTTGTTTCAGTGTAGGTTTCTGGGTGCCTTGTGGAGTAACATTTGTGTGGACATCTCTTTTACACAGTGCTTGTGTGCTCTTAAGAGCAATATCTCCTTATGCTTTAGCAAGTTGGTTTTGCATTCCAGTTTGACTGCCTCTGTGTACACTGAGGAGCTCAAGACCTGGGTGATCTCTTCACACTTAATTTGGAGATACAGGAAATTTCAGAATCTTCCTCCAGAAGCAGCTGAAGGAAATGCAATTTGCCTCTTAAGAGTACACACAAGTTTGATACTAATTTGAAATTACTTCTGAAGATAATTCTGTTGTACAAAATCTGAACCTTCCGAACTGTCTTCACAGCCCTTATCTTTCATCTGTTCTCTTCATAAGGCTGGTAAGTTCTTCCAGTTGTTAATTCATATGACAATCTAATTATTTTATCGTCTTAAAATAACCATCTTAACTGGAAGACTAATTAAAATGTGAATGGAGCATGCATCTTTAGAGCAGCAAATGTTGTATGTGTTTTTAACCTTCATGACAAAAATGTACATGCTGTTACAAACGAATTTTGGGTGAACATATTGCATCAGTCTTATGTGTGGGTTGGGTCAGCATCTGCCTCTGGTTAGATCTGTCATGCATGTTTCTTTACAGCAACTGTCTTTTTAAAAGTAACCAACTTTTTAAACCGTGACTGTGCTTTTTTAGTTAAAGATTGGACTTTCTGCTTTGGTCGTGATGCTGAAGTTCATGTAGAAATACAAACTTGAAGAAGCTGTGACATACGCTATATGGATAGATTTGGCTTGGCTGCTGGTTGCTGTGGTTCTAGTATTTTTTGAATTATTTTCATTTGTTTGGGGCTTCAGTGTGACCATGACGTCACGGAAGGTGACAAAAATAATAATATATGAATCTGTAATCTGTCTGTGTGGCAGTTATTCAGTAACTTTACCTCAACAGTGCTTATAGAACCAAAGTGAAGTGGTTCTCAGGTTTTACTCCGAAATAAGCTTTTCCTGACATTGCTGAACACAGCTATTAGTATTACCTTCCACTACTCCCCACAAAACAAGCAGCTGGGCAGGTCAGTGTACAGTAGTGGTGCAGTCTGTGCATGTTCATGGGGAAGAATTTTGAGCCTCTTTTATCACAGGACGTTACATGCATGTATGTAAGCACTTACTCTGGCTGTGTAATTCAATTATCTCCAGTCAGATAACTTTCTCTTATCTCCACAGCTCAATTAAAACAAGAAGGTTAAACATTTATTTGGTGCCAAATCATGTTTTTAAAGCATGGTGCAAAAAGTCATTTTGTATTTGAAGTACTTAACTTCTGTGCTAAAATAAGCAGCTGCAGACATTTAGTGTAAGATAGTTCATGTGTTTGATGGAATGCAAATGAAACCCATGACACTTTAATGGTTCCACAGTAATGATACAGCAGACATAATGTATTGTATCAGTGATTCCTGTTAATGTCCCAGCTGTAAATCAGCATGATGTGCTATAATGATTGTGAAAAAGGCAGTGAGACTGAGATAATTATCAGCACGTGATCTTTTCTTTCCAGGCACGCCAACCCTTTTTACATTTAAGATCTCAAATGAGTTTCTGTCTTAAAGCACTTGTAATTAAATTTTAGGATCTTTTACTAAAGGAGTTCTGAGTTTTTCTTTGGAGTGAAAAGTTGTATTTTTGCAAATAAAGAGTTTTTGCTCCTTATTACGTTTTCCATTAAGCGTCATCTCCTTAGACATGTCACCTCTAGAGCTATTTGGTGAGTTGTATTTACTCAGGAGTGAAGCTGTTCAGCAGTTTATTGTTGTTTTTCTGTTTTGTTTATTTTTAATCTGATGGAGCTAAGTATTGGAGGAAAAAAACCTTTTAGTGTTACAGTAGCAGACAAATAAAAGCTTTTGCTGTGAATTACTTGCTTTTATATTTGTATGTGTATATATGTACATATGCATAAAAATGGCAGTTGTTGTTTCCTTCCACTCAGGCAGTGGCTTTATCAGGACCTTTTGGTGAATGTTCTGATTTATTATAAAAGAACTGGTTGTAGTTTCCAGTTCTACATCTGACTGTGCCAGTTTTTGGCTTCTGATAACCCTGTGTCTTTTGGAAGTTTGGATACTTCTTGGAGTATGAGAAGAATGTGGATACCAGCAAAGCAGCAGAATTTAAGCAGGGGGTGGAGAAAAAGAAGAAAAGGTGGAGTGAGTTGCTCTGTACAGGGTGGGAGTTGTATGTTGACCACACCAGGTTCTTTTGTTTCATTTTTTATTAAATAAAGAGATTGAAGTGGAAATCACTGATGGTGCAAAGAGAGAAAGAGTTGCCTGGTGCCCTAGAACTTGCACCAGAAGTCACACAGATGGGGAAAAAACAGTGAGCTGAACAGCACAGTGCCATCTGCTAGATAAGCCATAGGACAGATTACTTACTGCGGTGCTGCCTCTAAAAGGAAGCAGTTAAGACTGCTGAACTGAATTCAAAGCAACTGCTTGAGATGGACTTCCCATTCTTAGTGTTACAGCAGCACTTCCAGCTGAAAGCTATTACATACACTTCGTCATCCCAATTTGTCTTTATTTCGCTGTGAAGATAAAGATGTATTGCAGCCTGCTGCCCTTCTTAAAATCCTTCAGAGACATTAGGGATATCATTGCTTGCATAGACATTTGCTAGCAACCTCTAGTGTGGGAAAGAAAATTGCCTGCTCTTCTTCTAATTTTTGTGTTACTGCCATTCTGACAAACTGTGCTGAAAGCTTTTATTTGCAGAAGAGGATTTGAATGTGCAGGGAAATGCCATGCAGGTGTGCCTCCCTGGGCGGCTCTCAGCTGTGCCTGGTGTTCTGTGTTGCTCTGCAGCTGGCTTGTAGTCATGAATTGAATTTCTTGCTTCCTAAGTAGTAACCTTATAGCAAGAACAACCAAGCTCCCTTGCACTGTGAATCATATTTTTCTGGAGTGATTTGGGGGATGTTACTGCTGTCAAGTTTTCCTCCTTCCCTTTTTTAGATAGATTTTAAAACTTTATTGAATTTTTTTTTCCTTTAAAATTAACAAATAAAAGCACAAATCTCCCTCAGAAACTCACATCTGTCCCTTTTAAGTTTTGTTTCCCTCATAGTTGTCTCGAACAATCCTGTAAATTCATAATCTCTGGCTGTCTTTCGTGTTTGAACTTGGGCTGGGTTAAAAAGATACACACCTAAGCTCTTTGAGGCACTAAATTCACAGATTCTTATATTGTCAAGGTCAAGGAATTGCTGAAGAAAAGAAAGCAAATCCAACTGAAATATCTTTCCTTGAAGTTGTTTTTCTGACGGTCTCTTTTCCCAGCACTAGCAGTTATAGTGGCAGCTCTATCGCTGAACTTGCAGATTAATGCTCTAATTAGCTTATACATTTTAAGTAGCATTATTACTTTGATGATGAACTACTGGAGAGCTCTGTAACTGAAATGGATCATGTTAGTTGTGGAGACACAGCAAATCTGTGCTGTTGGTTCAGTAATTTACCTGTGGAATTAGGAGTTCATGCTGTGAGGGGAAAAAAGGGAAGAGGTGGAGCGAGGCTGGATGTCAGCAGGTTTCTCTTTTCCTTGCTGCCTCCCCTACGTTTTTATCCTATTTCTTATTTTCTCAGAGGGGTTAGGGGGAAAGCTGTGTACTTTGTGGAAGTGTAGTTACTCTTAATACTTAGTTTTGACATCAGCTGTTACTGAATTGTGTGATTTCTGTACGTAGCCACCTTGCTCTTATCTTTCAATATGGTAATCTGTTCCTGCTTTGGGTTTCAAGGTAACTGTACCCTTGTGATACAGAAACATGTGATCATTAGTGTAAATATAGACACGTTTAAGGATAGCAGAGCACATTATTAACTTTAAAATACATTGTCATGCACCCTATGCTTGTGTGTCAATTATTTGCCTCCTATTAAACATTTTGCCTCTATTCCCAGCAGTTTGATCTCTGTTGGTGTCCTTACGATACTGTTTGTGCTAGCTGAGCCAAGGTAGCCTGAAAAAATAACTTGTTTTTGTGAGTGCCTTTCCTATTGTGGACTCGTGTTCAGCACATTTGGAGGGCTGATTTCCTAACCTGCCAGACTTAATGAATAAGAAACAGTCTGCCCTTGCTAGGGTTGGCCCATTGGGTGTTAAAGCAGTGATTGTGAGGAAAAACAGTAGTGCTAGACTGGAAGCAGCTGTGTGCTGATTGAAGAAGTGAAAAAACTTTTGGCTTGGTGGAGTAGAGTTAATGTGTTTTCATAGCTGCTTTTAAGGTTATTCAGGAAAACAATCTCTTATAAAAACAGATCAAATACAGTAAAAGGCTACTGTATCTGCAACCTTTTTGTGATTTTCTTGCCAGCAGTCTGTTGTAACAGGTGGGTAGAGAACATTTACGTAGCAAGAGATTTGTTTCTTAGTCTCACTTTAAAAGACTCAGAATGAGAGTTGTGGAGGGAGGCTAAAAAAGTAGACAACTTTCAGAAAGTCATAAAAAACCTCTATCTGTTAAAGTTCTTACTTAGCCAAGTCCACTGCCTAGTACAGTGGCAGTGCTGTGTAACGTATCTCCTGAGGGAGAGAATCAGTCCCTGCCACCACAACCACAACAGCAGCTAGAATATGTGGTTGAGGGTGAATAAGGTTGACAAATTATCTATCCTTCTGTCTGTAATTAGTTATCACTTTTTTATTAATCAAACTTTTTCTTTTTTTGTAGGAATTTGTTTACCAGGAGGCAAAATGCAAGATTTGAAAAACAAAATGATGTGGGCTGGAAGTTGTTTGGAAAAGTACCCCTCAGAGAAAACTCACAGAAAGATCCAAAAAAAATACAAAAGGTATTGCTTTAATTCTATATTAGGAGTAGCAGTGAGTGTAGAATCCAGTTCAGTTTAGGATCTGTGTGTATGAGTGTGAACCTGTTTGTATGAGGAGTTGCACCCAATTTCTTGTGCAATATCAGAGATGGTAACAGAATGTAATTCAAAAGTGTGTTTTACATTGTTGTAAAATTGAGTATACTATGAAAATAATATCATTTTGGTATAAAGCATATAATGAGAGGATTTAAAGTACGAGAATGCATTTTGGTGATTTTTTTTTTAATCAAACTTGGTAGTTTCAGTTTTCATTGGCATTTTTTAGCTTTCACTGGTGCTTGAGGGGAAATTGCATTATTTTGGGGCCTTGGCTTATTTGTGCTTAAAAAGCAATTAAAAATGTATGAACTTGGGGTACTGTCAATGTGGTGGAGTACCTGAAAGTTCCACTGGAATGCTGGTTTCATCCATTCCTTGTTTTCTCAAGTGTTTGCTATTGGGGGTTGAAATTCTCTGTGTATGGGCCTTGCTGAAAATTCAGTTACTGATTTGAAATGTTGGAAAAATATAATGCCGTTCAAGATAGGCAAATGAAATATATTTTTTCTTTCATTCCTAGCACAGGATAGTTCAGAGGGGAATGTGTATTGAAATTGTTTATTGAAGTGGTTCCCTGAACAGAAAAGTCTGTCAAAGCTTCACAAAGCCCTGTGTAGTAAGCTTTTTAGGTCTGTGATTTGTCAAATTTTAGGTAGCTGGTTTTGGACGTGGGGTTGTGGTGAGGAGTGAAGAGGTTATAAAAACAAACAAAACAAAAAAAAAAAAGAAAAAGACAGCTTTTCAGGTCATCCCTAACTTGTCATAAGGGAATGAAAAATAGTGAAATCCTTTTTTGTATATCACATCTAAGCTATAGTGTTCTAGCATTTCTTAAAATGAACAACAGATATGAAGATTGGTTTGACTGCAGATGAATCTATTTGCATAGCTAATGATTCAAATAACCTGCCTTCCTAGTTAGGAAAAATCTGCTGAAATTCATCTGTTTGGCCAGTAATTCCCGAGCTGCTTGCTCTTCAAGAAGAAAATATCTTATTCCTATCTTTCTCATTTGTTCTGGGAATTTTGAATTGCATATTGGCTCATGCTTGAGGTTTTTGTATTTCTTTCGGTATCAGAAGCTTCATGCTCTCACTTCCTTGTTCAGACCACCTGGGGATGAAAAGGTGTATATAGAAAGAGATTGTATAGCTAGAACTTCAAAATTGGCCGCTGCATGTGAAGTGAGAGTGTTTCTTTGAATGACTGTGCTGCTTTATTCAGGGCGAAGTGTTCTGGAAATCCGGCGTCTCACCTGACTGTTGTTACCTGTAAGTTAGGCTGTCAGTTCAAGTGAAGCTGTAGCACCTTTTTGAAGCCATGGCTATGATCAGCCATTGTGACCTTATCTGCAGCTTGTCTACAGTTCAGTTTTCAAGTGTTCATCAGACATCTCTGACGACACATTTGGAGAGTCAGTACTCTGGTGATAACTGCAGCGCTCTGACACCTAACCGTGCATTAACTGTGGTAATCACCTTTTCTTTGAATACTGGGTAAATAATTTGTTAGCATTTTATGGTTTTTCCATTAGATCCAAACTGCCTTACATTGCAGTATTCTAGGAATACTGAATACTCACAGTTTCAGTTATATTAAATGTGGGTTTTGTTGTTTTTTGTTGTTGTTTTTTAAATCTATTGAAGACCTGCATGATATGGCAAACAACCATTAGTGAGTTTCTGGCAAGACTGCAATACTGAAAGAATTGTCCCTTGGATAACAGTAACTCACCCTTCCTGATTTACTTACACCTTTCCTGAAGCTGTTCTTGAAATGTTCAACTTCTGAGACTTGGGTACTGCTGTAAATAATTGATCCAGCCTCACCAGCACCCGAAAGCACAACACCGTGCAGGTTACCCCTGGCAGATTTATTTAATAGTGTCAAAGTAGCACCTTTGTTGCAGAGGTTTTAGCCCACTTGGAGGCATGCTTTTAGCAGTGTGAATTGTGCCCAAAGAACGTGAAGATGTGTAAAGGTAGGAGGTGACAGAAAGGCCATTGGAAAAATGCCTGCTGGCCTACAGCCATTCTTTCTCCTTTGTGAATAAAAGGGTACTAGGCCAGAAGAACAGATGCTTTTGTTTCTGTTTCTGCCTTGAGGCATGTATTTTATTTCAAAGGCTGGAAGATCTATATTGAAGTATTTGGATGAATATGATGGAATGGAGAATTAGGGGAAGGAGGTGACTGTGATCAAGGTAAACGGTTAGTGTCCTAGTAGAAGATTGTGGTGTCTGCACTTTTTTCCTATGGGAGGAAACAAGGTGCCAAGACTATATTTTTACAGGTGGGTGTTAATTGTCTGCACTTTGTTTGCTTTACTTGAAATTGGGCTTTTTTTTTTTTTTTCTCCAGAAGTGCTGGTGCCTTTCTTGAAGCTCAGTGGAATGGGAGGAGTTACAGTGTGTGAATTTCTCTATAAATGCTAGGTGTCTGAGAATCCAGTCCTCTGCCGGTACACAGTTGGCTGTGTGTTGGAGCTTGACACTAGGTATCTTGATCACCTTTGTTTTGTGGCAACCATGTTGTCTTATGCAAAGTGATGTTGTGGGAAACATTGTGGAACATTGTTAAACAAACCTGTCATTAGTGCTGTGCTGGGAGTTGTAACGCCCTGAGCAGTGAAGGTAACAGAGTAATTTTTCATTGAATCATGTCAGTTGGGCGTATTGAGTGATGTATGTAGAATACTCAGCCCGTGTGGAAAGTACCACCTAGGCAGTAGGGACCAACTCAAAATTGAAGTATTCTTTTAGCATTAACTTCTTTGTTAGTTCCTATATACAAGTTTTGGACAAAACCAAACAGGAGGGAGGAAAGGGAGTGCCAGTGTTTCTGGTGTTACGGGAAATCAGAATGGTTGAGGTCTGTAGTCTGTTGATCTCTTGAGCTAATGTAATGATTTGTAACTACAGTTTTCTTCACTCTGTGTCATGGAGTTTCTGATCATGTGACATAATTGGACGTATACAAACTTGATGTGAAATAGATGTTGCTAATGTGGTGGTGGCCTCAAGTTAACATTGGTATGGCTTCCTGCTCATGATAAACCTTATTCCTTCTGACTTCTGTGCGTGCAAGATTACCTGATTTCGTTCACAGTGCTCTGGCAGGCTTGCTCCTTAGTGCACTGCTGAGATGATGTACAAAAGAAATGTGTGCTGGCATGCACTTGTAGCCAGCTTCTCATTGCTTTGCCTCTTGGGAATTCATCTGGATTTATACTGGAGAGATGCTCAGTACTCTGTTAAAGGGTCTCTACCAATTTATTAGTGGCAGAAAACTGACAGGATTCTGAGGTTCTGTAACTTGAGATTCTTCAAGTTTGGGAAAGGGTGGAAGGGAAGAATGTGCCTTCCTCTCCAGCCTGACCCCATTCTCGCTGTTCCAGTTCTCTCCTGTACTGCTGCTGGACATTAACTGAGTACCTGAAATACTTGTTTGTTGAGTAAAAGCCATTCCAATCTTTGGCTGCTCAGACTTGACTTACTGATTCTTTTCAAGGAAAAAAAAATACATATTTATACCATGGAGTCCTTGTCCTTGATATTGTTTGTTCAGTGTTGTTGTCTATGTTGTGAAGTACTCAGAAGCCCATAGGCTTAGGACTCAGTCTATATGGCTACAGAGAGTAGTGTTCTGTTCGCAAAATCTTGGTCTGAGTTAAAGATAACATACAGGAAAGATGATAAATTTTTCATTATGTTTTTTTTCTTTTAACTGTGATTTCCCATTTGACAAAAAAAAAAAAAAAAAAAAAAAAATACCAAACAACCAAACAACACCCCAACCCAAACAGCAAAAAAAAAAAAAAAAAAAAAAAAGCCAACAAACACAAAAAAGAAAACTTAAGTGGTGTGTAATTTGTTGAGGCTATTGAAAGTCTTCTGGATTATCTAAGATGCCACAAAATCACTAACTGTAGTAGTAACTATGGTTATCAGTCCTCTGGTTTAGCATATCTAGGGAGATCAATCTGATCCTACTTGCTTGGTAGGAAGCTCTTTGTGCACAGGACCTGTGGTAACTGAGTCATCGGGCTGCAGTTTCTCAAGTCAGCTTCTTTTGCTTCTGGACAGACATCAAAGGAATCCTTTGTGCCAGGTCAGCTAATTAGAGCCTTGTGACTTCGTTGGTATGTTCGTGGTTCCATCTTTTGATAACTTCATTATATGGATGAAGGATGATTTTTTTCTTTTCCCAGAATGAGATGGACAAAGTTAACTGCAAACTTAGGTGTTGTTTTGAAAGATAGGGATTGTGTTTG
>JAOWBP010002392.1:52835474-52866550 GCA_028571105.1 Tragopan temminckii
CACAGAATCACAGAATGGTCAGGGTTGGAAGGGACCTCAAGGATCATGAATCTCACCCCCACATGCAGGGCGACAAACCTCCCCCTTTAGTACCAGACCAGGCTGCCCAGGGCCCCATCCAACCTGGCCTTGAACACCTCTAGGAATGGGACATCCGCAACCTCTCTGGGCAGCCTGTTCCAGCACCGCACCACTCTCTTGGTAAAGAATTTCCCCCTGACATCCAACTTAAATCTTCCCTCCTTCAATTCAAAATCATTTCTCCTTGTCCTGCCATTATCTAACATTTCAAAGAGTTGATAAAAACCTAAAGCAGCCTTATGGTTCCCCAACTCTATCAGTTGAGGTCAGTCTATGAAGGACTGCTGCCCATTGGTTGTTTGCTGGTGCTGAAATCATTCCAGCTGTGTTCCTTTTACAGTCATTGTCAGTATGGGAGGCTACTGAGACACCTCTTCATGTTCAGTGGTCTGCAGTACAAAGCATGATGGTGCACTCACAGCATGTTTCCAAGCGTAGGCGTGCACTGTATTATGTGAAATCAGCTGATTATGGTGCTATGTGATCTTTGCCACACAACTTAATTCCGAGGTTCAAGAGAGCGACCATAACATGCTGTGAAATGATTTCCCCAGTCATAATATGTCCTTGTCACTCATGAGGACTCTGTAGTGACAGTTTCTGTTGAATTTTTGTCCTCCTTTTCTGACACGTAAGGCATGCAAGTAATGTGATTTCTCTTAGCAGAGGCCTTGCTATGTGTTCTTTTCTGCATTTACTTTAATGGGAATACTTTTAACTCAAAGCTACTCAGCAAACCTAGGATTTCAACAGATGCAGCATTTGCATGTTCTCTAGCTCTTGGGAGTGGGTGTGATTAAATTTCTTTTCCTTGATTCCAACCTAGAGTAACTTCTAATTAGCAAACAACACATAGAATGCCCTTTCAGGTTGGTGGGATTATAAGCAGGAGTTTGTCATTGACAGAAGCTCAGTTTACACTATTTTATACCCAGATTGATTGGTTTTGATACGTGCAGTTCTTCTCTGCCTGCACATTGTGAGATCATCAGCTCAGTGTCTTGAGGACCTTGAAGTCACAGCAGCACATGCTGTGGTCTCATAGAGTGTCAGCTGTTCTGCTGCAGTCCAGCGCGTAGGATTATTGTGTTCTGCTTAGAGCAGCTGGGAAAGAGCTGACTGTAGTGGCTAGCTACTTTACTGTACCAGCAGCTTATAATGTGGTTCTCTGCTTTCTCACAAAAGAAGTCCAAAGTGAATTCTTCCACTGGTAAGAACTGCATTTGGAATTTATCTAATTATAAAGAGTGTTTTTATGTCTCTTCTGTTCTGTGGCCAGCACAGCTTCTGACCTGGAGAAAGCTTGTGCTGTTCTCAGAAAGCCCACTTATCTGCTCTTGTCTGCGCAGCCTCTTTTTGCATGTCTGGGGAATGTAAGCTGAGTTTTCATGTGTGTCTTCTGAATTCTTGCATATGTATTAATTCATCACAGGCTGCTGTCAGGAATGCCTGAGCCAGTCCTGGTCCATTATCTTTAATGCTAGTGAGATGCAGTCTCTCTCTCTGAAACTTTTCACAGAAGCCATTGTGAATAGAAGTACATCTGTGGAGCTTTAAGCTACCTCTGAAAGTTTCTTTTTCAGACTCAGTTTACAGGGAAATACTTTATTTTTTCCAGGAAGTAATGCTTTTTATACAGTCTACTTCTTGAGCAATTTTAAAGATGAAATAAATGTGTAATCTGTTGGAGCTTTCCCCTTATTTTCCATTATGAGAGCCTCCTAGAAGTAGTGAGGATCTGCTCCATTTTTTTCTCATCTGCTGCTGGGTTGGTTTTTTTTTTTTTCCATTTTCTTACCATCCAAATATCTTGGAGTTAATTTTGGAAATTATTTGAATAAGTTTCTGGAAAAGCTTTCCTGCAGTGCCCAGTGGTTCATACCTGTCTACCTGAACATTATATTTAATTATTAATTGTTAATGTAATTTAATTTTTGCCAAGATAAGCCAGGACTGCTGTACCACATAGTTTTTCATTATGTCAGCTTATGTGGCTCAGACTTTTTTTTTCTTTTTAAATTCACTATAAGCCTTCACTTCTGAATTTTCCTTAAAATAAACTGATGATGGGCTTAGCAGAGAAATACTATGGACTGTGTGTTGATATTCAGAAACTATTCTAGGTATGTATGTGGAGAGGGAGCATGACTGCCTGTGGAGGTCACTGCTGGCATGAGATTAGACTACCTCATAGGTAAAGATTGGCACATTCTGTAGTTTCTTTTAATGAAAGGTTTTGGAGTTTGGAGTGTTTTCATCGCTTCGGTATTGCAGTTAGTTTAGGTGATCTGTCTCCTGCTTTGGAGCTTTCTAAGGAAGTAAGGTTCACATGGACGAAGAACAATAAATGCATAAACATTTCTCAACATGATTCCATTTCTCCCATTGACCTGCCTAGTAATTTGATGACCTACTTTGTTTGCATTTGGACATCTTTAAAAGTTTTCTAAGAAGGTTTCTCCTACAGTTCAGTAGAGGCTAATGCGCCAGTTTGGAACAAGCAGTTAACACTTAATCTTTATATAGGGCATCTGACAGGAACTTGCCATCCATTCAGCAAACATGCAACTCCAAACCATTTGTAGTAAAAATATCTGTCAGGTCTCCTGCTGAATCTTTGATGTTTGTTTCTTGTTAAAAAGTTAATGCTTGTTTTGTTAATTTTTTCTTCCCCCCATCCTTCCTCTACAATCTCTCTTAAACTCTAATTAAGAGTCACAAGGAGGAAAGTTTTTTGCATATGTTACTTAGTGTTACAAGACTCCCCGTACCTGAAACATTATGGGAATTCTTTTTCACGCTAGAGGGTAGACAGCTTGTTTTGATGGTTTTCTGAATTAGAATCTGGAAGGAAGAAACTGTCTATTTCTGAGGTATTTCAGAAATTATGACATTGAATCCTTCCAAGTTTTTGTATGAACTTGTTTCTTGAGCTTGCCTGTTGGTGCAGTGCTATTTTGTTGGCCAGCAACAATGTTCAGGATAGCAAAAAATGCTAAGATAGTAATTTGCTTGAGTGGTTTGTACTGAAATTAAAATGCTCAAAAAAAAAAAAAAGAGGTGTATTTCAAAATTCCCCGATCCAGAATTTTTTAACTCTGTTTTCTTCTGCCTTCTGAGAGAATTGGATTTCTTGCTGTGAAATCGCTTATCATTCAAAATGGGGATATTGACCAAGTAGGTGATTATGGTTACTCAATTCATTATCTGAAAACTTGGTAAAATTTGTATATAGAATCACAGAATGGCTTGGGCTGGAAGGAACCTTTTGTATCATCTAGTTCCACCACCCTCCCCCTAAAGGCAGGGACACCTCCCTCTAGACCAGGTTGCTCCAAGCCCCATCCAGCCTGGCCTTGTATGCTTCCAGGGAGGGGACATCCACAGCCTTGCTGCGCAGCCTGTTCCAGCGTCTCACCACACTCACAGTAAAGAATTTCTTCCTAATATCTAGCCTAAATCTACCAGTTTAAAACCATTTCCCCTCATCCTGTCGTTACATGCCCTTATGAAAAGTCCCTCCCCAGCTTTCCTGTAGACCCCCTCAGGTACTGGAAAGTCGCTGTAAGGTCTCCTTGGAGCCTTCTCTTTTCCAGGCTGAAGAGCCCTGGCTCTCTCAGCGTGTCCTCATAGGAGAGATACTCCAGCCCTCTGATCATCTTTGTGGCCCTCCTCTGGACCTGCTCCAACAACTCCATGTCCTTCTTGTGCCAGATACTGTACTCCAGGTGGGGTCTCATGAAAGCAGAGTAGAGGGGCAGAAAGACATCCCTGAACCTGCTGGTCACACTTCTCTTGATGCATCTGAGGATATGGTTGGCCTTCTGGGCTGCAAGTACTTATTGCTGGCTCGTGTTGAATCTTTTAATTGACACTCCCAAATCCTTTTCCTCAGGGCTGCTCTCCAGGCATTCTCTGCCTGGCCTGTATATGTGCTTGGGATTGCCCCAGCCCACATGCAGAACCTTGTGCTTGGCCTTGTTGAACTTCATGAGGTTGGCATGGGCCCAGCTCTCAAGCCTGTCCAGGTATCCTCTGGATAGCATCCCTTTCCTCTAGTATGTCAACTGCAGCGCTCTGCTTGATGTAACCTGCAAACTTGGGGAGGGTGCACTTGATTCAACTGTCCGTGTCACCTGCAAAGATGTTAAATAACACTGATTCCTGAGGAATGCCACTCATCACTGGCTTGATCATCATTTTACTGTATCTAATTTAATCTGTACTGTGTGCAAAAATAATCTTAGGGAATTTGTTTCTCTGAGTTTGCTTGAAGAAAAAAAACATGATTTCTTAAGCATGCTTTTTTGCTGATTTGGTTTCCCCATTTTGGAAGTATGTTTATCATCTGACTTTTCTGCATGTTTGACTGGTAATGCAAAATTTAAGCTTATTTGTTTACTTGAGTATGAACTGGGACCTGGAGTCTTGTTTCTTCACCACTGAACTTGATACCAGCTTTTATGAAACAAGTAGTTTCATCTTGAGATGAGATTTAACGCTGATTTTTGCTATTATATAGACCACGAGTTTCAAAACAATTTTCACGTAGACTTGTTGCAAGGTATTGCAGTTGTTTTCTTTCTGACAGTAGGTATTTCTTCAGTGTTTTTATAACAAATGAAATTAAGAAGAATCTCTACTGCAGTTGCTTTTCTTTTGCTTGCTCGTATTCTTGGGAACTGTGAAGAGAAGTGGGGAAATCGCTGTTTTTGTGTAGTTGAGCAGCAGAAGCAAGTTGGAAATCTGGTTCTAAAATTTGCATCCCTAGTATTCGATTAAGTGCTCCAAATGCTGGCAGCGTAATGAGATTTTGTACTTTGTCACTTCAGGAATCAGATTCTCCACTAAGAATTTACCTAGTTAGGTAGCAGTTAGTAAAGCAGGACTGTAAAGAATGGATGTTTAAATAGCAGGTTTGATGTTTTTCCAGTATCCAGATGGCTTCTGCTTCCAATTGATGTTTGTTTATGTTGAGTGGTTGCCCTTCAAAAGTCGAGTAGTGATAGTCTCTTCAGTGTTAGAGTTTTATAAGCCAAATTTCTTTTTCTTTTTCTTTTTTTTTTTTTTTTCCTTGTGGATGTTTATATAGACTTCCTAAACCTGCAGGATTCGAGAGATGTTGCTTCTATGTTCAGTGACCACTGAACAGGATTGTGAAAATTCAAAGTTACAGTAGAGCATTAAAGTAGCTTTAAAACAAACCTTATGATATGGTCTCTAGTTCTGTTAGGAAGCAAAGGTATATGAACACAGCTAATAGCTGAAGAGAATAGAAGTCCTTAGTGATTCTTTCCATGTGAAGTAAGAGGTTTACTCTGTTTCATGCGCACAGAATGTTTTGTTGAACTGCTTTCTTTCCTGTTTGTCACGAGCTCAATATTTTCCAGCCTAAGGAATAAACTTCTTAATGGGCTTCTCACTACTGGAAAAAAAAGAAAAAAAAAAAAAAGAAAAAGAAAAAAGAAAAAAGGTGCAAGAGATTAATTAAAACATACAAAACTCCTGGATTGTCTTCTTACCAATTTAGTCATCATAAAAGCAGAAAGCAGCTCAGTTTGTGTCATTCCCTATAATAACTTTCTAGAACTTAAGATATATATGACATTTTCTTATTCCTGCCCATTTTACTTGAATTCCTTCTCCTTTTTTTCTTTGTTACTGTAAATTGATTCGGACAGGTTCTGATGCACTATAACAGAAGGATTTTATGTAAGGAATTTATTTTATTTGCTGCTTTATGGGTGTGGTATTTGAATTATTTGCAGAAAGTATAAGGTACCTGATAAATGTGTGGATAAGTATTGTAATTTATGTGAGGATTATAAACTTCTGAATTTTATGTGGAATAGCTGTAATTCATAATACTAATTTTGTAAAATGCAAGGTGATAATATCAACAGGAAAGAAAAATTGAAAACTCAGTTTTCCAGTAGTTTTTCCTATAAAAATTAAAATGGTGGTGTGATGCAGTGGCAGCCGTGTGTGATTGAAAACCCAGATAGTGTTCAGAAACAAATTTTCTGTCTATGGAGACATAGAAAGAAGATGCTACCAGAGCTCTGTCCTCTGTTGTTGCATCCTACAGGATGAGTCACTTTGTTCCCAGAGTGCACGAACAAAGTGTTTGCTCTGAAAGGAAGGACAAGATGGTGCTGCATGTTTAAGTGAATATTCCATGTAGACTCACTTCCTCCTTTAATAATGAGTATTTTTATTGCAAAGAGTAAATATTTAAAAATGAAAAATATATTAAAAAAAAATAGACAGCCAGATACCTTTTGAATTACGTGTGTACAGAACTGATGAAATGTTCTGTGTCCTTAATGCTCTGCTGACACACACACCACTGGCTTATGCAGTATGTAGAACTGTCCTTGCTGAGGACAGCTGCAATGTGTTTGTGCAAAACTGAGCAGCAGTGTAGCAAAGTATGCTGGTTCATAGCTTTTTAGTAACATTTTCACAGTGTAGGTATTGCCTTAATCAGTTTTCCACCTAAGAGTAGAATATGTGAAGTCAACTCAGTGCGTGTTTCACAGAATCAGTGGAGTTGGAAGGGACACTTTAACATCATCTAGTCCACCTTCCTGCTAAAGTAATTTCCCTACAGTAGGTCACCCAGGAAGGCACCCAGATGGGTTTTGAACATCTCAGGGGAAGTGAGACTCCACAACCTCTCTGGGCAACCTGTTCTGGTGCTTTGTAACTCTCTCAGTAAAGTTCTTACGTTTGTATGGAACTTTCTGTATTCCAGTTTGTGCCCATTGCCCCTTGTCCTGCTGCTGGGCATCACTGGGCACCATTGTTCCATCTACTTGACTCCTGTCCTTTAGATTTTTGTAAGCATTAATAAGATTCCCCCCTTGATCTTCTCCAGGTTGAATAGTCCCAGGTCTCTCAGTCTTCCCTTGTATGAGAGATATTCCAGGCCCCTCATGGTTTTTGTAATCCCCCACTGGACTCTCTCCAGTAGTTCTCTGTCTTTCTTGAACTGGGTGGCCCAGAACTGGACACAGAACAGGACACTCCATGTGTGGCCTTACCAGGGCAGAGTAGAGGAGGAAGATCACCTCCCTCAACCTGATGGCCACGCTCTTTTTATTGGATACTGAGGATATTGTTGGCCTTCTTCGCCACAGGGGCACGCTGCTGGCTCATGTCCTTCTCTTTAGAGCTCCTTTCCAGCAGGTAAACCCCTAGCATGCAGTTATTCCTCCCCAGGTGTAGGACTCTACATTTACTGTTGTTGAACCTCATAAGGTTCTTCTCTGCCCAACTCTGTATTCTGTCCAGGGCTCTCAGCACAGCCTTCTGGTGTGTCAGCCGCTCCTCCCAGCTTCATAACATTGGCAAACTTGCTGAGGGTGAATTCTCTCTCTTCACCTAGGCCATTGATAAAAATGTTGAACAAGGCTGGACCAAGTATTGACCCCTGGGGAGTACCACTAGCTAAAGATCTCCAGCTAGACTCTGCACTACTGATAACAGTCCTCTGAGCTGTACCAGTCAGCCAGTTCTCAATCCACCTTCCTGTCCACTTGTCTATCCCACACTCCCTAAGCTTACCTGTTAAGGCAGGCAGTGCCAGACCCTTTTCTGAAGCCAGTGTGTAGACAACATCCACTGCTCTTTCCTCGTCTACCCAGCCAGTCATGAAATTTTCCTGTGTGCTTAAATTTTCAATTCGAATAACCTTTTCTTAGCAGATGTGTATTTTTTTTCTTTGTAATTTTGCCTGTATGTGGATGAGCAGGACAGGCTTTGGCAGCTGCTGGGGTAGGTGGGTCTTACCAGTCTGCATGCTTCGTGTCAACATTGGAAAAAGCTACTGAGCTCTGCAGCGTCCTTGTACTTGATGGACAGATGTAAAATTCTGGAAAAAAATATATTTTTTTTTTAATGAAGTGTAGATGTGTGTAGTTTATTGCACTTATTTTTGATAATTTTACTTTTTTTTCCCAATTATTTTGTAAATATTTTTCTGTTACTGTAGTAGAGGCATGGTAGACCAATTAGATTTGTTATTTTAAATGAACCACTGGAATCTTGCACAAATATAAGAAAGCATAGAGAGACCAGTAGCTTTTTGTTCTTCAGAAGTAAATACTTTTCTCCAGATCTTGTGATTTAATAAGATTAAAAAAAATAAAAATAAAAATCAGTGAATTGCTCTTTCCTGAGGGACTCAATTGGATAAGGAGTCCATGGCAGCTGTTTAAAGGCAGCTGTTAAAATTCTTCCTTCCAAAGGCATGTGGTCATTTTCCTCCTTCCCACCCGTTTTCTGTCTGACTTCTTAGGTGCACAGGGATGATCAATCCCAACTGACAACTTGTTTTTACTTCATTTTGAAGCTACGGGAGTTTGGAGTTGTTCTAAATGAGGTTAGGCCTTAGCCTGAATTTCATTAGGAGCAGGTGGGAGGTATGTGGAAAAACAGCAGTTTTGTGAATCTCTCTGAAGATGATTTAGACCAGCATACATTAAATAGCATAATTTTCCTGATAGTCAGAATATTTTGTTGATTAGATGAACACAAGAAATGGTATGTATAGACATGAATGGACAGTAAGGAATAATAAGCAGATGTTATAATATATTTCAGGGTAGAGATGAGTATTCACCTGAGTGTGGATGAATGAGTAGGGGAGACAGGCGACTCTGCAGAAGGGTTGGAAGTGCTCTGTGGTTGTTGCTGGTGTGATTTGACTTTTTCAAAAGTGACACAGAACAGATGCTATGTATCTTCAGATGATTATGTATGGTACAATAGCTGCCTTCTTTAATTTTCGTTTTTCTTGACAGGGACTCTTCCTACTCACAAGTATGTGACTTTCTTAAAAATCATTTTGAGTTCATTGTAAAGCAGACACTGCTATCTGTAGTCATAATGGTGCTCGTTGTAAGAGCTAGTGAGAGATTTGGGGATCTAACATTTTTCTTCTTTTGGCCTATTTTATATAAGCTTGATCCAAACTCTGAACTTCTTGCTCTTTATCCTTATTATTTCAGAGATCAGTGAAACTAATAAGTTTTGTAAAAGTTGTAGTGATGTATTCAACTGTTAAGTTGGCCCTAAAATAATCCTTATGGATATGCCTTGCAATTGCAAAATATTGCATTCAAGTCTGAGTGGCGTCCATGCCCAGAGACAAATATGTGTGTTTTCCTGAATAGTAAGTGCAACCGTCTCCTGTAGCCATTGGTTTTAATCAAACTGAATTTTAATTTGGCAAGCAGCAGTTTTTAATAGATGGAACGAGTTTGTTATTATTCTAAACAATATGTTGTTTGTAGTCTTATGTTGCTATAGTACTGAATTATTTATGTGTCTTAATACAGTTTTGTTTATTTTTGATTTTAGGAGAATGACATCTTCCTGGGCTGGGAAAAAGGAGCTTACAAAAAATGGGGAAAGAGTAAGAAAAAGTGTTCTGATCTAACACTAGAGGAAATGAAAAAACAGGCTGCTGTCCAGTGTCTTCGCTCTGCTTCAGATGAAGTAAGTTCTGATTATTTAATAGGTTCTTAAGACTTTACACCCTTCGTTGAGTTAGCCATCACAAGCTAAGGATATCTGGTCATCTACTAAGTGCCTTCTTGAAATGCAGGATCCCCAAGAGTTCTGACTGTTCTTGTTTTTCTCTGGGAAGTTATGAAACCTTTGGTAGCAGGATTTCACAGAAGATTCTATACTCTTTGTGGTGTTACGTTTTCTTTTCTTTCTGCAAGCCCTTACCTATTATTGTCAAGGACAGTTGCAATGCACCTGTTTGTGTTGAAATTGCCCCAGAGTTTTGCGTAAGGTTGTTACAATTCTAAGTTTACTTTGTGGTGGAGTCTGCATGAGCAGCAAGGAGCAGAATGTTTGGGCAGAAAGTCATCTTGCTTTGTGCCTGGTGCAATTTATGCAATCCAGAATTGCTAAATAAGTAGCAAAGTCATTTTCAAGATCATATCATTAAGTGGAAGTGGAGTTGAAGCCTGATGACTAGAGAAGGTGAGGAGAGGTGAAGGCAACACAGTTGAAGGAGGGATACCCAAGGCAGTAGATACTGTGTTGCTCAGTGGGAAAGTGGACAAGGGGAGATAAGGTAGAATTAAATATTAACGTAAAAATTCTGTAGCATAGATCAGTGAAAGCTCTTAAGAGATTTTTCAGACAACAGAGATCAGAAAGTCTAATTGCAGAACTACAGATGCTTATATTTCTTTCAACAGTAAGGGATATTCTCCCTCTGCCTTTGCGGCCTGGTTATGTTATTGCTCTATACAACCTCCTGGTCACAGTTTGTAATTGCCCAAGTATTTGTGTGGTTGTGTGGAGAGTATGATCAGGAAAGTGAATTGGTATTCTGAGTTGAACTTAGTTGGGGGGGAAGAAATGTAAACCTAAAGCTGTCCGGTCAGATTCATATGGAGACTTTCCCCAGCAAGAGTGGGGAACGTATGTGGCTAAAAATAATAAAGAAAATGGAATTGATTTGTGTGATTATTGCCTCTCTCTTCAGCAGCATTCTTGTAATTTACTGTCTTTTTGTATATGAAGCCGCTTGAGCATTTATCCAATTACTAAAGTGTTCATTGACTAACTGGGAAGTTTTGTGAACTCGCATTTTCCCATTACTTACAGTCTGAACAAAGAGATGCAAAGTATAATTTTGGTGGTGATTTGCTGTGCTCTCGTAGTTACAGAACAGTGAAGTCAGCAATCTGACTACTGTAAGCGTTAATGTAAATAGGAAGTATGAAGAAATAATTTCAAGAAATATTGCCTTTCTGGTGGTATGGCAATCTTTGTGCTCATGAGCAACAAAAGCTAATAAGCTGCACATACTGCAGGAATACCCACGATTGACTTTTAGCATTAAGAATGATTCTCTTTACGCATCATCACAAATGAAAATGAAGGAGCATCACTTAGCTAAATCTATACTGAGAAAATGAGTTGAAAAGAGAAAGGAGTGAGATAAATGTATTACTAATCCCTGGCCTGGATGGAACCTTCCAACCTTTCTCAAGGTTTGAACCCTGTTGCTTAATGCTGTTTTGTAGATAGTGCAGTTAGATTTGTATTGTACAAGGGAGGAACATTATTTTTGAGTACAAGAATTGGGGGAGGAAGATGATTCTGCTTAGATATGAGTATAATTAAAAAACAACAAAAACAAACAACTTGCTTGAAAAGCAGAAAAATTTTCTATCTTGGCTGGTGCCTATGTGTATCACTATGTGCTAATTGACAGAAGACTTAGTATTACGACATTGTTTCAGTGTACAAGAAATATCATTTCTCTTGAGTCATTGTGGCTGCTCTGTGCAACGTTTGTGATTTCTTCTCTACAAGAAGATGAAAATACTTACTAGTATGTGAGAAGTCTCAAGCTATTTAAGGAAGTAACTAGGATGTTATAATTTTGTTCCATCTGTCACCCTGGGGTGAATTTTGGGATTTTATGTGTGTTGAAATTGAGATAATTTGTCTGTTAGATTTCAGGTTGACTCACAATACTTATTTTGTGTGACCAACTTTAGGAGCAAAAATTCAGGTACCTTAGCTTTGATCTTCGTGTTGGATTATTTAAACTAGTAATGTGTTAAGAAATTGCTGCTGATCTCTCTCTTTCCTAAATGAATAATCAAAGGCCTGCAGTTTGGGCGACTGTTTAAAGAAGATGCTGTCTGGTGCTTAATGAGAAGAGGAAATCATAAAATAAATGAGATGAAACTTGGATTGGTAAAAGTAAACTCTTTTGTTTCATGGTTGAAATAACGTTTTTTGAGAACTTGTCTTTCATGGGCTTCCATTTTCATGGTATTCATTCTCTGGGAGCGTTTAGCTTGGTAGCTTAGCTTTGTTACTGTTAGAATTCAGTATTGTCTCATTAAAAACAAAACTAATAAAAACCTGATGTTGAGAAACATTAGCCTGAGACAAATCCAGGATTCTGGTTATAATTTTATGGTGCAGAAAACAAGCATTTGCGATGTAGAAGTCTGCGGTGTGGTGTTTCTTTCTGAAGCACTTTTCAAGTTACAAGTGTGTGACAAGTCAGGGTGGCTGACTGTGGCATCGCTGTGTCTCCCAGCGGCCAATCATATTGTGGACTAAGTACTTTCATTTGTGGGAGATTTGACAGAAGGATGCAAACAGTTACTATGTGTGTGTGCTGAGGGTGGTATTTTCTGTGTGACAAACATTTTGGTGTCTCAAGTTGTCAATATTTGTTTGAGTCTTTGACTGTAGACACCCCTGATGCAATTAGAGGTGGGTTAAGTACATCACAGCTCACCACAGAATGAAGACAGAATGATGATGAGAAGGAATAAGACAAGTATTTCAGTATGGTAATCAATTGTTACTCTAACTGTAGTTCTGAAACTTATTTTTTCCAGAATGCTTGAATGGAGTTTAAAAAGCGGGTCAAAAAGAAGTGGTGAAGAATTGTTCAAATTCTAAAAAACTCATTAGTTACTGATCTTGCACAGAGCATTTATTTTCTTATTCTGCTGAAATGTAGGAGTAATTTTAAAGTGTTGGTTTGCAGTTGGCTGGCAAAGTAAGGGTACCTGTTCTGATTAAACATTGGGTTGGGAGAAAAAAAAAACAAAAACACCAAGAAACTGTTAGGACTAGAGAATATTTATGAAAAATTCCTTATTTTTAGCAAAGACATCTCAAAAATACTGCCTCAAATGTTAAGTAAAAACAGCAGTTTCTGACATTATTTAATGACTTTTTATTCTATCTGGTATACCTAAATGGTCAGTTTGTTCAAGTATAGTTTCTGAGTTACTTTAATGCTTTTGGATCTCCTAATTCTTTAAGTTGGTAAATCATTCTGGATTTGATAAATGAAGCTTAGCAGTAACAGGATGGAATGCACTATCTTTGATTTCCCAAAGTTTAGGTGAAAAAGATAAATGTAAGAGCACAGAAATCCATCCATGCTGAATTTTTGCAAGGTGGGAACTGTCTCAGTAAGAATGGAAATCAAGGTTACTTTTTGGAAATTGATGTGTAGGCTTTTCAGTAGGTACATTTCATACTGATAATATCGATATCACTTCTGTTGCGTGGCTGTTCATCACAAATTCAAGCCAGTTACCTTTTAACTGACTAGATTTCTGCCAAAGACTGATTTGCTCAGTAGAGTGAGCAGGTTTCAGCTGTGTTCCATATCATACGGCTCTCTCATTGAATGCTTGTAGTGTTGCATGTGAAATTCTGCCCCAAGATGGTGCTAGAGTTTTAATTCATAGAATCGATGGCTCTGTTCTTCTAAACTATTTGAGGGCACTTTAAGGTGTGGGCATGACACTGTTTGGAGCATTGGATTTGCTTGCTTTGAATTATGAGAGAGAAATATGACCTTTCTGATATCTGTATTATCAGCGCTTAGAAGACCAAGTCATCTGCTAGACAAAATTATACCTGGATGGGTTTTTTTCTGTTGTTTTCCCCCCTTGTTTTTGTTTAACTCTGAATTTTCTTTCATTTTAAATGCTGACGCACAGTATGTTTATTGTTCTTCCCGATGTGTCTTAGCTAGCTCAGTAGTAAGCATTTGTCTGTGTCTGAGAAAGATGGTTGTTGGGTTTTTTTCCTCAAAACCCAGAAACACTTTTCAACATCAGAGAAAATAATCTTTCTTTTGGGTAACGTTGTTGGCCTTCTGCAAAGGCTTATAATGTCTGTCTTTAGAAGACATGGTGTTATTTGTGAAAGGGTTTTAAAGTTAGTCAAGATGTTGAGAACAGTTCTAGATTAAATGTTTTTTAAAAATGAAACTGAGCTTCTTCTGTGAGAAAGCACCACGGAACTTTATTTCCAACCAGTCATTGTTTTTCTGGGATAATTTAATTTGAATTGGTTCTGTATTACCAAATCCATTGGCTTCAAAACATTCTTTTTTTTTTCTCCCTCCTTTCATTATGCATTATGTTGGATTTGGCAAACTGTATTAATCCATATTTTATTACTTCAGCTACCATATTAATACTTGAAGTAAATTTGTCTTGCTGAAGTAACTCTCAGAGCAAATTGATTACAATAAATGAATTCATTTTTCCTTATGATTTTTGCAGTCTAGGAGATATTATTGGTAGCATGCCACCAGCTTTGACAGATGTTAAGGCTGCTACCCCAAGTACAAAAGTTACTCACGTGGAAGTTGATAGAAGTTTCAATTATTAAAACTCTTTTCTTGACACAGAAAAAATATATATTGAGCAAGAAGTTCTTCGTGGAAGCTTTGTCTATACAGAACTTACTTCATAACATTTGTCTGGGCATGAAAACTTTCTCACTTCACATCGAATCAATGAAAGGGTACAAGTGCTTACCTTGTGTTTCTTCTGTTTGAATCTTTCCCATAGTATTTGTTGTGAAGGCTGACAGCAGGCTTGTTTGGTGTGTTTGAAAGTGATTTCATCTGGCATGTACTGCCAGCGGTGATGGGAGTAGAATGGGGCATCAAAGCTCTTTCACCAGCAGCTTCTTTGTGAGTATGTGACAGGAAGAAGTTAGCACAGGTCTGGAGGAAAAAAGAGGGTATGCAATTCTGGGTACTCTCTGGATAACAACTTCTCTCTCATCACAGCATAAAGTTACTAGGTTATTGTTTTCCATCATGTAGAAGAAACACACATACGCGCACGGTTGGAGTCTGTTGTGAATTCTGTCTTAAGCACAAGCAGATTTCAGTGGGTATTGCAGAGTCCCTGTCTACTCCAAGTGTCCCTTCTGCTTTTTGCTCTGTGCAGAAGGTCACTTTTGCATGACTGTAGGAAGTATGCTTTTAAAAATTTCTCCTATTTCATTGATGATACAGATTAGAATGTTTCAGCATCTGAAAGCTGAAGTACTGTTAATTAAGTAAATTCCCTCAGCAGCTCTGCTTACAAGAACACCAAATCTATTGTGGCTTTGAAGTCAGCATGTTTGTTTATTAGCAATTAATAATAAGAAGAATATTTTTTAGAGGCAAATTCTTCTTTCTCGGGGGGATAAAATTTATCTCAATGTAGCCCACTTTAGAGTTAAGAATCTGTAGTAGCTAGAATGTAGCCACTAAATAATTAAGTGAAATAATAGAGGTCAGGGGATTACGTGTTAATTTTAACTTAGCTTGAGTTGATAGTTGAATTCTTATCTGGAATGGCTAAATAATACATGCTGTGATTTCTGTTTCAGAATATAGTATGTGAAGTGATGAATAATAGTTCTGAATCTTAAGCCTGATTCTAGATAAGTGATTTACTTTTCTTATTGCTGTCATAGTGCAAAAGACAGGATAAAGAGAGTTGCAAGAAAGCGTTTTGTTTCCTTGTTGGAGAACTATTGCTCTTGTAGTGCTTGAAATTTGATTTTTTATTGTTGGTTTTTTTTTGTTTGTTTGTTTGTTTTGGCCTGCTAAACAAAGTCAGCTATTCCAAGGTAACACATCTATTGAAGATTACTCAGATCAAGTATTCATGAGCCCCAAAAGAAAAGTTTATTTGGTGGGGTTTTTTTTGTTTTTTTGACTGGTTCAACACCCTTGTTGTAAAGATGTTTGTTATTCAGATGTCATTTGTGCTTGTGTAAGGCAGCACTGAATTGGCCAGATTCATTCCGTCTTAGAGGAATAGATGTGTGATTGCAGAGAATCACATTTTGTGCCTTATTCAGTTCACGTGGCTTAACAGCTGATTCATATGGAATAGCTGCCTAATCCTTCACTTGGTGACAGGCTGTGTGCCAGGAAAACAGTCCTGGTGCACTGGGATCAAAGGACAGCCTCTATCTGGAGAGGCTGATGGCCTGTCGTAAGAATGATTTGAGGCTATGAATCTATTGATTAACCTTAATTTCAAGATTGTTTGAACTTGTATTCTCTGAGAGAAGTGTCAGTATTCCGCTCAGGGCTCTGAGCAGGTGACCTCCACAGGTCCTTTCCAACCCTATGCAATTCCATGGAACTGAAATATGGAAATGTGGAAATAAAGTGAGGACTTGTTTCAAAAGTGTAAGCTAGAAAGCTCTCCAGACACCTAGGAGAAAATTAGTGATTGGTTTGATCACTGCGGTAAACTGAAATAGAAAGCTTCAGTCTTTTGAAATAGCCTCAAGATGAACAAGGAACTTTCCTCATACCTTGCAGGCCTCAAGTAGCGCGCCATGTTCAGTGCATTCGGAGCACGCAATGCAGAGCTTCTAGAGGAAAGTATTAACTTACTAGGCCAGAAGGGAGGGGGGAGAAATGGTAACATTACAGTCTTTGCCTCTTGAGTTTTATAATCAGTTTTTCTATTTCTGCAGTTGCATTATAGTACATCTGATTTAGAAAGCTTGTTCTAAATATTGGATACTACAACTCTTTTTTTCCTTGATATGTTTTCTATTTCTCTGTCCAAAATTTTGAGGTATTGATTATGTACAGATGTATAGATCAGTGTATACGTTTGCATGGCATTCTTTGGATCGCAGTATGCAAGCCATACCTTGACATCATTACTGGAATATGGAAAGGGCTGCAGAACCAGTGAAAAAGCAAGTTTTACTAGCCTGTGCTATCTTCGATTCCATAGAAGAAATGACATGAAATCGTTGTGACCAGTTGTGCTCAAATCCAGGGAAAAAATAACCACTAAATCTTCTGTATGGTGCCCGGTGGTGCTTGTTTGCAATACTCAGAAGTCCACTAGCAGAGATAAAGGTCAGCCAGAATTAAAGTGACAGGGCCTGATGTTTGACTGCTTCTTCCTTAAAGCTCTCAGAGTGTAATAGCTGGTGTCCACTGTTACATAGACAAGTTTTTAGCAGACTTGAATTTTGTATGCATAATATTATTTTCTTTCCATAGTTGCAGTTAAACTGAATATCTTAAATACATAAAAGTATTTCTGAAGTAATTAAGTGTATAGATTTAGTCTCTTTTGGGAACATTTTCTGCAGCTATACAGGACTGTGAACATTCAAAAGCAGTGGAGTTGCTGTAAGCTGATGTCATAACTTGCCGTCACTTGGATTGCTCCATTTGAAAAGGAGAGCATGTAAAACCATCTTGAAGCTTTGTCATTATTTAAATATATTTGTATGGATGTGTGTGTATACATGCATGTATACAATATATGCAATGTGTGTATATACATCTGTATTTACATATAAAATGTGTGTGAGGTTTGCTTTTTTTTTTAATTGCTCTCGTTCCATGCTATGCAGAACTGCACTTATTTGACTTCGAATGGAATCATTTTGGTCAGTAAGCAAGGCTGGCTAGTAGTGAGGGAGTCCTCTTAAGCAGTCAGATTGACTGTTCTTTTTCATGCTGGGTGAGTTCAGAAGCTTAATTTATCTATTAGCACAGTCATTCCTGTGCCAGTAATATAACACCTCTCCTTTATGTAATCCTTCCCTTGCTTCAGCCAGCTGATGGAAAGCCAAAAAGCACAACTTTTGATGGAACTGCCTGTAAGTTCAAGCAGAGGAATGAATTTGAAGGATATTGGAAACAGTAGGACAGAATAAAATGTGTTTGGTGTGGAGGAAGATTTGATACGCGGGATGGAATTGTGAATTAAAAAAATGATACCCTATCTTCTGTCATTCGAATGAGAGAAATGGGTTAGTGGAAATCTGGGTCAGTAGTTTAAATAATCTTAGAGATGATCATAAGATTAAAGTCTTTCATGTTGAAATTACAAAAGCAATCCTAATTAAGTGCTAAGGCCTCCATGTTGGAAAGTACTTACAAAGGTACTCTGATGTTTGTACTATTTGGGGACTGCCTTTACATTTGAACCTGATCAAAGCATTTGAGGCAGCTCACTCAATATCCTGGAATATCCTGCTTTCTGGCAGTGGCATTGCTGCAAGTGCTGTGCACTGACCTAAACAATGAAAAATTTCAGTAAATAAATAATATATTCAGATAAGAACACAATCGGATAGATGATAGTTGCTGAGGCATTCATTACATTGCCTGCAGCCTGTTTTTTACATACTGCAGTAAGAGGTTGAGTAAGTGGTCTCTGGAGACTTGGCATTCTGCACAGTTGTTCGTGGGTTGTTTTTTTTTTTTCCTTTAAACCTAGCACTAGCTACATGGGAGTGCTATGCAGGACAGCATGCAGCGTGTCAGCTGACTTGAGTATTAGTTTCATGGTACAGGAGGAAATGAAGTGTTTGATTCCAAAAGTTTTCCCTTCTTCGGTGCAATGGTGAGCATTTTGTTGCTGTTTTGGGTTGATTTTTTGGTTTTGTTTTGACGTGATTGTACAGACTCACTTCCTTAACTTATGTTGCTTAGATTTTGAGTATTTGCTACAGGTGCCGATTCAGTTAGACAATTCTGAGAGCTAAGCAAAAACAAGGCCAGCTCCTCCTCTGTTGCCCTTTTGCGGGGAGGAAGGGGGGGGTCAAAAGAGGTAAAGGTATAAATTGACAATTCTTACAGCTATGTAGGTTTGTCCCTTTTACTGTGCTGCTTGGTTGTTTCTAAATAATATAATTTATGTTAGTAAATTTACTGATGTAGGAGACACCTTCTGATGTTTAATACTGCTAAGTCATCCTCAGTTAAGTACATGGCATAAAGTTTCATATTTAGCACTTCAGTGCAGCAGTGCCGGTAGGAACAGAACATTGCTTTCTCACTTGACTGCAAATAATTAAAATTTAGAGGTTAGTGTGTAAGTTGTTGCTTCAGTATATGATTTTTCAAGTGCATGTTTCTGACACTGGTTTAAACAAGCTGGTTCACTGTATAATTTAATATTTCCTTTTTCATAAAGTTTACTTGTGCTTTAATGTCATACGTTCACATTTCCCAGCAATTTCTAGCCAGTAGCCAGGAGAAAGGAGGAGTTCTTATATCATGGGAAAACAAAATTTGCCACCATAGTGACACAGCAAATCTTAAACTTTGAATGCATTTCTTTACCGTGACATGGGATTCACATTACCTTTGGAGAGCATGCATTTTCACTCAATGTCAAACTCAGAAGGTGAGGTAATTCCACAGGAGCTTTGTACAAGTCTCAGAACGCCTGTGCAGGTTGGGGACAAGATGGAGCTGTTATTGGGGAATCTGTGCATAGGACAGAAGAAGCTGCCCAGTGCTCCGTATTTACCACTTCCAGCTGTAGGGTGATGTGAAGGTGACTTCCCACATCCTGCTCACGTGTTGTGCACTGCTCCTTTTTGCTGTGGTTCCAACCTTCTGTTTGCAGTTATGGAAAGTGCAGTTGCCAAAGGTGACCCCTGAGTACCAAAATACTCACCTCACCTGGCTTTTCTTCTACAAGAAATTGTCATTTCAGGCTGTAGGTTAGTGTTCAGTATTTCACTGACTGGCATCCAAGTTTTATTCTGTTAGAACAGCACGGTGTTTTCTCCTATGGGACGCTTGGCAGCATACTGTTCTGCTTTATGCATGTTTATCTTCCAGCATTTTGCTGTTCTGGTACTGTTGTTTGATCTAGAGCTGCTCACAAGTCTAGGCAGATAGAAAAAGCAGAACAAATGCATGTGTAAATAACACTGAAATGGGGTTTAAAAGGAAATTTGAGTGTAAAGCAGGCTTATGTGGGGGAATAAAGGAGCAAATAGAGGCTTATAAGGGAAGGTGAATAAGCTGTTTATTTTTCTCTCTGCTCTTCTAAGCAAACAACACAATGTTAAAAAATAAAAAAAATAAAAAAATTGGGCAGTGCAAACTGACAGAACAATGGGATATGTGTTGCATGTATCCTCCACACTGCCTGTCCTTTTGTACTCTTCTGCTTTTCACCTTCACCCGATTTTCTTCATCCTTTTCAACAGTCCCTTTCTCACAGGTATAAATTGAGCAGCAAAAGGGCTCAGACTTAGCTTTCTGAAATGCATCTTAGTGATGGGCTGATTCTTGGACTTCATCCTGAGACACTCAGCCAAATCAAGTGATACAGTGCAGTTAAGTGTGACAAAGCCTTGGGTATACAGTGATGCTTGTGACTTGAAACCTTAGCGTGAATGTATTTCTCATTTCGTGGGATCTACCTCTAATGAATTTACTTAGAGGAATGGATTTAAACCTGGGGAATAATTTAGTTACCATGGGAAAAGAAAATGGCTGCCAAGGTATGTTTACTGTATTTTGTTGTCTTTACATAAAATGAACATCCTTTTTGCTAAGTTTTCTGTTTTTCTGTTTTTCCTCCTTTGTTTACTTCTGTGGTGGTGTTTATTGTGCAGAGCTCTGGGATTGAAACTTTAGTGGAGGAGCTTTGCTCCAAACTGAAAGACCTTCAGAGTAAGCAAGGTAAGAAATAAACCCTCAAACTTCTCAGCTTATGTGTGTTGTATTAACTGTATGTGTAATTTTTCATTTAGGCCATGCATTTTAAAATAAACATAAATAATTTCATTCAAAGCATTGCATGCAGTTCCAACAATCGTACACTAGTATGCTTTGTCTACCTAAGAGTAAGCCATTCGCGAATAGCATTTTCCTTGGGAAAAGAACACTTTTTTTTTTTTTTCTTTTTTTTTTCCTTTTTAGTAAATACTCCATATTCGGTGTTTTCTTTTCTTGTCAAAAGAAATGAAAATAAATCAGGCTTGATTCTGTTCCTTTTGTATATTGATATTTGCAAGGAATAGATTGGCCTCAGATTACTCTGTGCTAGCTGTTCTGTGAAAATCATTCAAATAAGTGTAATGGAGGTGTGCTTGAAATTCCTGGCCTTTAGGGGAGTAGTAATGGGGGCTTTATGTTCTAAAGCATATGGCATGATATAAAATTGTGGTTACTCCAGTGTGAATTCTTTGCATGTAAATGTTTGTTCAGGCACACAGCAGCACCCTCTGACACCTTACAGTAAAATGAACAATAAAGAATAAGCATTTGTCTGCTTAAAGAATGATTTTAGCTGTTTCAATTCATTTTTCTGCTTTTAAACACTAATCACTTGTCTCTCAGTATTGAATAGAACTGTGCTCTGATGCTTCCTTACTGAGCCAAAATGGTGCTGACCATTTTTTCAGAAAAAAATAAGTAACATTCGTGTGCATTTCACAGCTTTTGTCTTTTTTTTTTTTTTAATTTATATTTTACACATTTTAATACAAAGAATTAAAAATCAGAGTTGCTTTTTGCTTAGGAAGTATGCCTTTATATGCTCCCAAAACACAGCGACTACTGCAAGGATGCTTCCTTTTGGTGACATGCAATTGTTCATAAAAACGTTCAGTTAAATTGTTGGGTTTTGGTTTGCTTGTTTTTTGTATATAGTAATGAAAGATGAGGATAAGGATTTGAATACAAAGTAACTAAAATCTCAATAGGAGATGCCCTAGTGGAGGCATTGCTAACCAAAAATGGCCTGCAACTGCTAGCACTTTGGTGAAATTTGCCAGGCCAACAAGACAATGGTGGAAATCTTGAATCTTTGGTAGTAACTTGTCTTCTGTATGCCTAATGCTCAGACTATAAGCTACTCTGTTACTTTACAGTATTTTATGAAAATGTACTGCTATTATAGATGTACGTCCTGGTGCTTTTTGTTTAGTACTGGTATAAAATGTATTGGCTTTTTGAATTTTTCTGCTAAGCATTTGGAATTTTCTTCCAAAACAGAGGAGAAGATTCACAAAAAGTTAGAAGGCTCATTGTCTCCTGAGGCTGATTTATCTCCCACAGCAAAGGATCAAGTAGAAATGTATGCATTTATTATTATTATTATTCACTTAATCATATTTTTATTAATCTATCTTATAACCGCTCTCTTCTCCTTCTGTATTCGTATTTTAAAATGAAATTAACTTAGTGGTAAACCTGAAGCTTTGTGGATATTATGCGATCTTTTTTTTTTTCCTGCCATCTTCTTTTGTTCATCTTACATGTTTAAGGATAAGCAAGTCCTGACTACTTTCTTTTTCCTTCTTCTTTTGACTATAAGCTGAACTCAGACCAATAATGTATTTTAGTCTCCTTGAAACCAAGTCAGCTAGAAGAATTAAGAGCCCTTAAAACAGCATGGATTGACAAACTGCAAGAGAATAGGTTTTCTATCTTCTGAACTTCTGTTGCAGAAATGGGAAACTGAAACTCTTTGTAATCCTTAATCCCTTTATAACCAAAGTGGCCTATTGGGTACCAAGTACCTCAGTCTGGTGTTACTGAAGTATCCAGGAGCTTTGTGGTTGACTTTTCTTGGAGAAAGATGCTTTCTCTGTCTTCTTAGCCATTGCTTGCAACAGTCTAGCGGAAGTATTGCTAAGTGAACAATACTTCTTCAGAGAGCTGATTCTGTTAACTCACATTTAACTTAACTGACTTTTGAATGTTTTTGAAAAGGTTTTCATTGGAGCGTACATGAGAATCTGCATAAATGTATTTATTGTCAAACATAGGCTGCTTCAATCTTGTCCTTGTTGGTCAGAGCTGTTACACGTTATACTACTGTAAGGCAGTACCTTCTTCTTTTTTTTTTTTTTTGCAGTAGCTAAGACTTTTTTTTTTTTTTAGAAGTTGGGACATGTTGGTTTCCTTTGCAAACCCATGTTGATATTTGATTTTTTTTTTTTGCAACATTTTTTATAAGTGGAAGAACAAACTATGTAGAAACTAACATTCTGTGTTTTACAATGTAGAGTTAACAGCAGACAACTGAAATTCAGAACTGAATTGACTGAAAATGAGGACTTCCTCATTTATATTTTTATGTTGCACACTTATAAGATAGCTATTAAATAGCTTCGATATCTAATAAATTTGGGATCAGACCTTTGCTATTTTAAGCAATCACAATTTCCATCTACAGTGAAGTTTAGTGCTTTCTAAAAATGGGAGCTTTACTTTGTAGTATCTTTTAAAACATGCATGAGTATATAAATATAAGCTTATCTTAATCTCCCCTTTGTTATCATTCAGATAAACAGGGCAGTGAATGGTGTGTGTATAAATAGAACAAACTAGGCTTTTTTTTGACAAGTAGATTGGCAGTATTTTGATGTGTTTTTAGTAATACTTTCTAATTTTAAGGCCTGTCTGAAGTTCTAAGATACAAATGTCACCTTTTTGTATTACGTTTAGGTACTATGAAGCATTTCCTCCTCTTTCTGAAAAGCCAGTTTGCCTGCAGGAAATTATGACTGTATGGAATAAATCCAAAGTATGCTCTTACTCTAGCTCCTCATCTTCATCCACTGCTCCACCAACTAGCACAGATACATCTTCTCCAAAGGACTGCAATAGTGAAAGTGAAGTAACTAAAGACAGAAGTAATAAAGTACCTGCCGCTGTACACGAAAGAACCCAGCAGAAGAAAAGTAAAAATGAGAAAGAAAACAAGTTTAGTAACAACGCTGTTGAAGATAAGCCTGTTTTGTATAAAAAACAAGTCCGACATAAGTCTGAGGGAAAGATGCGTCCTCGCTCCTGGTCATCTGGATCCAGTGAGGCTGGCTCAAGTTCTAGTGGTAATCAAGGTGAATACAAGGCGTCAGTGAAATGCATTAAAGTAAGACACAAAACAAGAGAGGTGCGAAATAAAAAAGGGCGTAATGGGCAAAGCAGGCTTGCAGTGAAATCTGGTGAAAAGGCCGATAGAAAAGTCCACAGCGGAAGCAGTAGCAGCAGCAGCAGTGGGTCCATCAAACAGCTGTGCAAAAGAGGTAAAAGGCCATTAAAAGAAATTGGAAGAAAAGAAGCTGGCGGTAATGATGGAAAAGATTTGTACATAGACAGCAGAAATGAAAAGGAATATAAAGAAGAACCCTTGTGGTATACTGAGCCGATTACAGAGTACTTTGTTCCTCTTAGCAGAAAAAGCAAGCTGGAGACTACATACCGCAACAGAGAAGATATATGTGGCATAACATCAGAGGCTGTAGAAGAGTTGTCTGAATCAGTGCATGGTCTTTGTATTAGCAACAATAATGTTCATAAAACATACCTCGCAGCAGGTACTTTCATCGATGGTCACTTTGTAGAAATGCCTGCAGTTCTAAATGAGGATATTGACCTCGCTGGGACCTCAGTTTGTTCTCAACCAGAGGACGACAAATATTTAGATGATGTTCATCTGTCAGAACTAACACACTTCTATGAAGTGGATATTGATCAATCCATGTTGGATACTGGTGCCTCAGATACGATGCAAGGGGAGAGTCGGATTTTAAATATGATTCGACAGAAGAGTAAAGAAAAAAATGATTTTGAGGCAGAATGTTGCATAGTGTTAGATGGAATGGAGTTGCAAGGGGAAAGTGCAATATGGACAGATTCAACCAGCTCTGTTGGTGCTGAAGGGTGGTTCTTGCAAGACCTTAGTAATTTAGCTCAATTTTGGGAGTGCTGTTCATCTTCTAGTTCTGGCGATGCAGATGGAGAAAGTTTTGGAGGAGATTCTCCTATCAGATTCTCCCCCATCTTAGACAGCACAATGCTTAATTCACATATGCTTGCTGGCAATCAAGAGCTCTTTTCAGATATTAATGAAGGGTCTGGTATAAACTCTTGTTTTTCAGTGTTTGAAGTGCAATGCAGTAACTCTGTTTTACCATTTTCTTTTGAAACACTCAACTTGGGAAATGAAAATGCAGATTCTAGTAGCACTGCTAATATTCTTGGGAAAACACAGTCTAGGTTGCTAATATGGACCAAAAATAGTGCCTTCGATGAAAATGAACACTGTTCCAATCTTTCAACAAGAACTTGTAGTCCATGGTCACATTCAGAAGAAACACGTTCAGACAATGAGACTTTAAATATTCCATATGAAGAATCCACGCAATTTAATGCAGAAGATATTAATTATGTAGTTCCTAGAGTGTCTTCGGGTTATGTAGATGAAGAAATTCTAGACTTTTTGCCAGAAGAAACCTGCCAGCAACAAGCTAGAACTTTAGGAGAAATGCCTGCTTTGATTTTCAAAAAAAAATCTAAGCTAGAATCTGTCTGTGGTATTCAGCTAGAACAAAAAGCAGAAAGTAAAGACTTTGAAACTACACAGGGGTGTAGTGCAAGCAGTCCACGTGGAGATGGCTACAGCTCAGGGGTTATTAAAGATATTTGGACAAATATGACAGACAGAAATTCTGCAGCAATGTTAGAAATAGAAGGAATAGAAGATGAATTGTTTTCAACTGATGTAAATAACTATTGCTGCTGTTTGGATACAGAAGCAAAAGTTGAAACCCTCCAAGAGCCCAATAAAGCAGTGCAGAGATCAGAGTATCACCTTTGGGAAGGTCAAAAAGAGAACTTAGAGAAGAGAGCGTTTGTCTCAAATGATTTATCAAAAGTAGATGGTGGTGACTATACTACGCCGTCGAAACCTTGGGATGTTAACCAAGATAAAGAAAACTCATTTATACTTGGTGGTGTGTATGGGGAGCTGAAAACATTTAACAGTGATGGAGAATGGGCAGTGGTGCCACCTAGTCACTCAAAAGGGAGCTTATTGCAATGTGCAGCTTCTGATGTAGTGACAATTGCTGGTACAGATGTTTTTATGACTCCAGGTAATAGCTTTGCCCCTGGTCATAGGCAATTATGGAGGCCATTTGTGTCATTTGAACAGAGCGATCAGTCAAAGAGTGGAGATAATGGATTAAATAAGGGTTTTTCTTTTATCTTCCATGAAGACTTACTGGGAGCTTGTGGTAACTTTCAAGTCGAAGAACCAGGGCTTGAATACTCATTTTCTTCCTTTGACCTGAACAATCCATTTTCTCAAGTTCTTCATGTAGAGTGCTCGTTTGAGCCAGAAGGAATTGCATCTTTCAGCCCTAGCTTTAAACCTAAGTCAATTCTGTGCTCTGATTCAGACAGTGAGGTTTTACATCCCAGGATATGTGGTGTTGATCGAACGCAATACAGGGCTATAAGGATTTCTCCAAGGACTCACTTTCGCCCAATTTCTGCATCTGAACTTTCTCCAGGTGGTGGAAGTGAGTCAGAATTTGAGTCAGAAAAAGATGAGGGAAGTATTGCTGTCCCTTCTCAAGTAGATGTGTTTGAGGATCCACAAGCAGATCTCAAACCTCTGGAAGAAGATGCAGAAAAAGAAGGGCATTATTATGGAAAATCAGAGCTCGAGTCTGGAAAATTTCTTCCCAGATTAAAAAAGTCTGGAATGGAGAAGAGTGCACAAACATCATTGGATTCCCAAGAAGAGTCTGCTGGGATGTTACCAGTAGGAAACCAAGATCCATGTTTAGAATGCAGTATGAAAGAATCCCTAGATGGGAGGGTAATGGAGAGCTCTAAAGTAAACTGCAGAATAGTGGAGCCGCGAGAGGAGACTAGCAGGTTTTGCAGTTGTAAAGCAGGATGCCATTTCCCTACTTATGAAGATAATCCTGTTTCTTCAGGAGAACTTGAAGAGGTACGTGGATGTGTGAAATTATGGAATTTGCAACTAACAGCTAGTAACCAGCAATTTGTCATGTGACAGTTCAATTTAAATGATTGTAATTGTATAGCTCTCTGGAAAAATATAGTTCTATAGAAACACAAGAGGTTCTGCCTGAAAGTCAGAAAACTGTTCTTTGTTTTTTTTTTTACTATGAGGGTGGCATAGCACTGGTACAGGTTGCCATAAAAGCTTATGGAGTCTCTTCCCTTAGAGATACTTGGAAGCTGTCTGGACACAGTCCAGGTCAATCTCCTCTTGGTGACCCTGCTTGAGCAAGGAGGTTGGACACGATGACTTCCAGAGGTCCTTTTGAACCTGAATCGTTATATGGTTCTGTGAAATATTAACCATGTTCAGGCACTAGTGTCATCTTGCATAGCTTTGGAAATACATGCATGTGTACACTCATGTGACTTTAGAATCTGTTTACGTTAAGCTTTTAGTTTATGATTTACATATAATATGTTAAAGCGTGCATAAATTTTGAGTAGTGAAATAGTATTGGTTTTGATTCATGCCTATTTTAAAATACGAAGAGGAAAATCTAAAGTCAGTCTTCTCAGTATGAATGTCAGTATGAGTTTTACTATTTCCAAGTAGAAGACTGTGGAGCTGAACTATCGCGTGTCAACTTAGGCACAAATGTTTCTGGAAAAGGGGTAATTGCCTGGAAGATAGTGTTCTCTTGTCAGTGTTAGACATAAAATGAAGTAAAACATGGATGCAAAATGTACGTTGCTACCGCAGCACTATAAGTAAGCCTCAGTATGAGTTAAGCTCAGAGTTTTCACTCAGTTAATTGTAGCCATACGTTAAGTAAAGATTTAAAGCAAAATACCCTTTTAGCCATAAATAGCCAAGCTTTTCTTGCTGTTAGCTCCCTCTGCTATTGAGGAAAAAAAATATCCTTGACCTGCAATATTTGACCCAGAGAAATTGCGTGGATACTTACAAGGTGAATCTTAGGTGGTCTTTTCAGTCTCTTCCTCTGCATACCTGGCAGTTGTAGTATCTCCTTTGCTTTTAACTGAATTCTTTGCTTTTAACTGAACAATTGTAATCAGCTTGTGTTGTGCTGATTGTATACTCTTTAGTTACAGGTTTGAAACACTAAATCATAAATGGGGAGGCTAACCATTTTCTTGTTAGAACTGAAGCAAACTTTTGTGTTGAATGAAAAAGTTCCTTATTTTTCTTCCTCATTTATTGCTCCTCTCATTCCCCTGTGAATTAATTACTATTACTGCTTCTGTTCCCTTCAGTAAGATGATGTCTGCTGCTTGTGCAACAGAATCAAATAATTGTGGCTTCCTGCTTCTCCAGAGTCTGGGGATTTTCTGTTTGTGCCAGGCCTTGTGATTAAAGTCACCAATAAAATAAATACACCAAGGCTGTAAGTCAGAAGAGATTCTGGAAATTACCTTTAACCAGGCATAACACAGTCTGTCTAGCTTTATCGTAGGGTAGAACATAATAAATGAATAAATGGTGATAGCAGGAGAGAGAATTTCCTTCCAGCCTCTTTACAGATCTTCTTTCTTGAAGTTTAGTGCTCCATGAGGATGATTTGCTCTTTTCATTGACTTACCCATACAAGAAAGTAGTATGTGCCTGGTATAAATTTATAGTGGTTTCAAAGTTTATGATAGCTAAAGCCTTGAAAAAAGCACTGGTTACCAATTACTGCTCAGAAATTTCTAGTATTCTATTTTCCTTATATTCTCTGCCACAAGAGTAGAGCTAACTGCTTCCCATTCTCAGGTCATGTACTTTTGGCAGTCTAGACTCCAATTTGGTTTGAAATTAAGCTCTTCCTAGGGGACTTGAGGAGCCTGATTACAGCTTAAACTCAGAAAGACTGGGTCAGCTAGCCTTCCTATGTATAGTGTGTCTCAAGAGAATGCACATGCGCTCTGGGCTTGTCTAAGAGGAGTTAAAGCCAATTACCATCAGATATGCATTTTAACTTGAGAGCACATTTAAATTTATTGGAGTTCAGTCTATATGTAAAAATTTGCAAGCAGTAAGACAGCAGGTTCTAATGTATTGATTATGAAGCAAGCTTTAGTAAAGATGGTTATTTGGTGTGCAGGGGTGCAAATGTCATACAGTTAGACTGTGTGAACTTGTTTCTTGTTAGGAGTAATAGTATTTTCATCAGTGTTAAAATCAATATAAAAAATGTATAACTAAAATCATTTAGGAGAGACATTTGTTCTTGACACCCCACACACATGCAGGGAGTGTATGATTAGCAGCAGTCAGTATTTCTAAAGGATTTTTTAAATGAGACTTTATTGATTTCTGATAAAATTTAAATGTGTTGTGTTAGATAACTCCTTGTTATCTAACAATGTTTGAGTTGTGTTCTGAGATATGAGTATCTCTGGTGTTTTGCCTAAGTAATGAACTTGAAATCCTAATGTAGATCATGATGTAATGGTGGATGAATTAGTTTTGCATCGCAGAAACCTATATTATGTACATGTGCAAACACACATCTTTCAGTACCTCCTATTCACAAGAATGTAAAAGAATCTGGCTGAGTTTCCTCTCTCTTACCCTATGTAGCACTCCATTCAGGATTATAGCATGTTTTACAGTAGGAATGTGCCAATAGCTCACACAGAAGTTCTTTAAAATTGAATTATATACCTAGTCTTAAGATTTAATTAAAAAAAAAAAAAGACGACATTGAGGTACAGTCCATGTTCTTCCAAGTAAATGCTCTTACCATTTAGCTGTGGAGTTATGGGTAAGTATGCCCTGGTAATGGTGCCTGACTTTAATAACACTGAAACTCATATCAATACATGTTACATGGGTTCTGATTTAGTAGGTGAGCCCTAAGAATGTTTATGATACTCATAATGAACTTGTGGGTTCTGTTGGGATTGTTACTATACTTCTGAGGTCTGAACGTGCTAACAAGTGCCCATGGGGTGAGGGAACTCGACTAGCAAAATCACGTCAGTGTTCATGGATCTCGTAACTTAATTGGCCTCTGAGATGTGCTCAGGTACTTTTTGATTGGAGTAATGGGATATTGGTATTTAACTTCCTTAGGAAGAACTGGCAAAAGAGAAGAGGAGGGGTGACTTACATTGGTTCTGAGGTTAGTAGTGTATGGACAACCTGCAGGGATTTTTCTGAGAGGCACTATATACAAGTCCAGGAAACTATGAGAAGGTAATGTCAGAGAGGTCCTGTTTAATGCATTTTGTGTCATTCATGGTTTGAATTCTTGGTGAATTTACTAAGGGAAGGAGAAATACAGATAAATTACATTGTTTCAGCTTGTCCTAGCCTGAATACTAAGAGGAGAGGCAGCTAATTTGAAGATAGTCTAGAAGAATACTTATTTGAGGACACACAGAAGGCAGAAAAGACATGAAAGTCAAGCACATTTCCATCTTTTAAAGGCTTTCTGTTACACTGAAGGTATTTCCAACTGGCAAGGGAAGATTGTTTGTTTTGTGGTCTGGGGCATAGAAAATACGCTTCTGAAAATCTCTGATATCAAACTAGAAGGGTCTGCAGTTACACCAGAAGGCAGGATTGGAATCAAAAGATTGTTGAATCAGAGAAATAAAATGCAATCCAGCACCAACAAATACAAACTTCTGAAGAAAAAATAATCATCTTCACAACCACCATGTGAGGAGTGACAGACAAGGAAATTATACTAAACAGAAAAGCACCTTCAAGTAGATAGAAGCTGAGCATAAACTGGCAATGCCACGCTTTGCAGAAGACAGCATCTGTAAGTAGCAGTGTCCTTCCATAGGAGGGGAAGTAATTGCTCCTCTGCAGCTGGAACTGCAAGCTGGAGCACTGTGCCCAGTGTTCGTCATATTTCTTGAAAGAAGGTAACCTGAAAAGTGCAGCACAAAGATCACCATTTCTGAAAATAGAGTGGTGGAACTGAGGAGGTTTCATCTCAAAAAAAAGAGAAACTTGAAGGAGAATGCAGTGACAGAAGATAAGGAAAGAGTTGTGTTTGTTCTGTGAATTCTGCTGTACAAAAAGGAAGTGGATGTGATGGCCTTACAGCAAGGGGGAGATTGCAGGAAAAGAATTCTAACAAGTAAATGAGCTTTCTCTAAAGCTTAATTACTTTAGGGAAGCAATAGATATACTGTCTTGAAGAGACTTGGAGTGTAGGCAAATATCTGTTAAGATATTTGTGCATTGTAGTTGATTCTGGCTCTGCAAAACTAGAGACGATGACCTCATGAGTTTCCTTACAGGTGTGTTTTCAGTGATACTCCAAAACGAGGTGACAGGCTTTAAGAATATACAGCTTAGACTTGGCTTCCTTTGTGACTACTACAGCCAGGTTTATGTTCCCAGAGTAGCTGATGAAATATAATTTGAATCTCATCTTTTGGAATGGGACTCCATAGCTTCATTGCTGCTGTAACTTCTAAATTATTTGTGTTTGTCAGCTCACTTGTTTTGTGTTGTATATATTTATGTATATGAAAATGCCCTGTGTTTGAGACCTTTCGTGAGCTTGGATGTCATGGTTTGCAAATCTTCCTTGCCTAGAGGTCTTGAAGAGAGAGGCAGAGAATTGAATAAATTAATCTTGAGAGTCATGTT
>JAOWBP010002392.1:52873022-52908209 GCA_028571105.1 Tragopan temminckii
AAGGAATTCTCAAGACTTTCTTCCATATTCAACAGGTAATTAAGTTAACAACTGCATGACATCTGGCCCAATTGTACGTATTTATACTTTTAATAAAGGAAACTGAGAAAATGAGAAATAAAAGAGCCAGCAGTGTGTCCTTGTGGCCAAGAAGGCCAATGCATTAAAAAGAGCATGGCTAGCAAGGAAGGTTCTCCTCCCCTTCCGCACTTCCTAGGTGAGGCCACATCTGCAGTACTATGTCCAGATCTGGGCTCCCTGGAACGGGCAGCCTAGAGAGTTTATGGAGTCTCCTTCTCCAGAGATGTTCAAAACTCGTCTGGATGTATCCTTTGCAACCTACTGTAGGGATACAGTAGGTTGCAAAGGATACATCCAGACGAGTTTTAGCCTGCTTTAGTGGGGGAAGTGGACTAGATGATCTTCAGAAGTCCCTTCCAACCACTACAGTTCTGTGATTCTGTGAAAAATAGAATCAGAGAATCATAGAATAGTTTGCATTGGAAGGGACCTTAAAGACCATATAGTTCCAACTTCCCTGCCCATGGCTTTCCTCTAGATGAGGCTGCCTAGTGCCCCATCCAGCCTGGCCTTGAACGCTTTCAGGGATGGGGCATTTATTTACATTACCACATTCTATAAAATAAGACAAATTGATCCAAACTTAGTGATATAGGAAAGATAGTGCAGTGGTTGTAATATTAATTGGGACAGCTAGCAGCAATGAATAGAGGAAGAAACCATGGGAAAAAAAATTAAAATAGGAAAAATCCTAGGTCTCTGTTTTGCTTGAAGTGTACATTTTTGAGTAATCTGTTTTGTAGACATAAAACTTGGTATTCATTATTTTCTCTGCCTCCTATACACCAGCACAAATGCACAAATACCTGTAGTCTCCTACAGTATTAAACATGTGTGTTGTATTTCTCTTCCTCTAAAATGATCCATAGTAGGTACACAGTGCTTCAGGATCCAGGAAACTGAAAGGAAACAAATAAACAAAAAGATACCTTGAAGCAAATGGCTGTGTGGCCATATAGAGTGATGTCCCACTGTTGTTATTTTAAAAAATTGGATTATGTATAAATTAGAGCAGAGATGGGAAGAGTGGAACTGAGTAATCTGAAGGAAGAGTCAAGTAACCAAGGGAACAAGGAAGGGTGCAAGGTGATCTTAAAGCTCAGAGCTTACTTCTGTGTTAGTGCAGTAGAACAGTAGTGGATCAAAGTGAAACAACTGGTGCTGAGAACTTAATGCTCACATGGTATGTGTTCTAGGTATATAGGTATAATCTGATTGCATGGACTGAAGGTCCATTAATACTCGGAACAGGGTTATTACTACATGAAAGAAATTTAGTTTGTGGACTGTAAAGCCTTTTTTTTTTTTTAATGTCAAGTGAAATATAACAGGTAAGGATGACGTGTGGCTTCACTTGACAGCGTCGTACTGATCCAAGCAAAATACTGTGGTAGGTGTACCCAGCCCCCTTCCATCTCCTGTAGCTCTAGGAGAAAATCTTGTCCTTTTCATTAAATGAAACAGTTATAAGTTCTGGGAAAAAGAATTGTGTTATAAGTGAGGCCTCAGAAAGAAAAAACATCCCCTGTAATTCTGAATTTTTGTAGTATGATGTGGCGCAAATTTATTGAAGTTGTTGCTTGCTTGTTACTTGCTGTGCTTTTCAGGTAGAATTGGGAAGTTATTAAGGAAGATGTGCTGTACTCAACATCCTTTTAATCCCTTTCCCCACTAAATTTAATCTTTTTTTATATTAGGGCCAAAAAAAAAATGTAGAGAGAAGACGATAGATAACTTTTCAGTTTCAAAACTCATTAGTTTCTTTCATTATCTGGATAACATTATTATTGAAATACCTTTTATATATAATTGTAGCTACAGCTGCTTCGTCACATTCTTGACACTGTGGATTATATCTTGGACTATTATGACCCAAATATATCTTATACATCTAATAATCTGTAGCATGTCTTTTAACTTTTAAATAACAAAAATAACTGTTTCCTCCTGTGAGTCATTGCATGGACCAATCCCTGACTCACTCACTTCCCCTGAGGGATCATGTCGTATCTAATAACTTGCTAATAAATACTTTGTGAGTTCTAACTGCTAATAGCTTTTTATATCTGAGCTCTTACCTGTATCTTTTGGTGTAATTTACAGGCAGCAGTCACTTGTCACTAGCTTGCATAATAGCAGCACCCTTAATGCTCCATGTGGGTTCCCACACGTAGATGCAATCTCTTCCCTAAACATCTTACTGTGCCTTGCAATTACAGTATAGATTTGAGTGCACTTTCTCCCACGTACTGTTTTGCTTCATGATGATTAATCCTCTCTCATTTTTTCTATGTCACTTTATTATGAGTCACTTATTGGGCTCAGTGTCACTTCTGACATATGCCTTGGAAACTCAAGTTTTAAGTCCCTGAAAATTATTTCCTTTCTCCATTCTACATTTACTGCACCGTGCTGCTGTGCGCGTGCAAAATTTGTTTGTAACCTTGAAAATTGAAAAGGAATTAATTCTGGTTGAATTCTTAGCATTTCTTCAGTTGAAAAAGAGTTTGTCCTACAGTTTTTGACCTAGAGATCCCATTCTCTAATTGTTGCTTTTAATTGTAGAATGCTAGCAGATTGTTACAGTTGCATATACAGATTTTATAAAGCACTGTCTGCAGCTTCTCTATGGAAAACTAATTCATCAGTGGTTTATCTGCTTAAAAAACAAACAATTAAGGAAAGATTTGGAAATTTTAAAACAAATAATTTATTTTCCTAGTTTGTGATACTAAAGCACATTAGCACAAAGGAACCATTGAAATATTTTACACTAACCACTTGAGGGCACGTTTTGGTGTATCTTGAGGTATTGGAGTAGTATGGGGTCATGTTGTCTCATCACTGTTTCTACTCCATTTTGAGGATTTAAAATTTAAAATAGATCTTTTTATCTGACTAATAGTGGAGAATATGGAGGGTAATAACCAAAGATTATGATCTGACTTATTAATATCCTTTATTGAAACTTTTACAGTGTTTTGTACAGGTTCACAAGAGAAGTTTCTACAAATGCAGGTTAATGCCGTAGGCAAGAGCTTTGTATCAGTAATTTCATTCCTAGACTTATACTAAAGTCTGTACTTATCTAAAGGGCATATTTATAGCTCTTTCTTTGTAAGATTTATAACTATTCCATTTGATGTATGGTGTGTAATACACTGCAGATTTCATGTGAGAAGGTGTATGGTAAAAGTCTAATAAATAGCAAATAAGCAGTAACTGAAGCGGTATTTTGGCCTTTCAACTCTTAACAGAGCCATTTCAAGCCTGGACTGGATTTTATACTTCTCGGAGTGTGTTAAAAGGAGTTGCAAGGAGAGCAAGTTCACTGCTTTATGCTGGAGAGTCCTTTTTCACACAGTATGTCCGGAAACACCCAGCAGGTTCCATCTGCAAACACGGAGCCCTAAAGCAGCTTCAGAGCCTTAGATGGGCGGTTTCAGAGGTAAAGACATATATACATATACATACATACATACATATATATATATATATATATACATACATACATACATATATATATATATATAGATAGATAGATATAGATATATATATGTATATATATACATATATATATATATAAAAAATATTTATTGCATAAAGGAAACACTTGACTTATAGTGTCTCCATGTCACATGTATAGTTTTAGCGATAATTTTCCCTTGTAGCAAGTCTTATGTGTTAAAAATAATAATAATAATAATAATAAAATTTGACAAATAACTGTCCCGAAACAAGACTTCAGTCCCTTAGCCATACCTATGTTGTGTGGCTACTTCCAAATTTTAAAAATGTGGAAGTCCTTTTCTCAGTTATATTATTTAGTTATAATGATTACAATAAAACCTGAACGAACTTAGAGTTCTGTGATAAACTCTACTTGTGCAAGTTGGGAGAGGAAAGATTTGTTCCATCAAAGTTAAGCAAGTAAGCAACGGGCTTCATGCCATTAAGAATTTATAGACCTTAGTGCTTTTGCTGGTCGTAAATATTTTGTCAGCTAAGTTACTGAACAGAACTTTGTAGCAAATGAAAAACCTATCTTGCTATGGTATTCTTGATTTTTAAGTGTTTTTTTTTTTTTCTTCTAATACATACCCTCAGAAATGTCTAAATACTAAAAAAAAATGATAAAGTGTAGGGGGACATCTGTGTGTATCTTCTCTTTGACCATTTTCCTCTATGTATAGCAATATGGAGAGGCAAAATACAAATCTGTGAGTATAGTTGTAATACCTTATAATTTTAAATGAAATATCTGAGGGTTACTAGATGTTTTTGTTTGTTTAAAAAAAAAAAAAAAAGAATCTTCTGAAGATGTCATTTGTTTGCATTGCATTCTGACCTTTCAAACTGCTCTTAAATGTAAGGTCCAGCACCATGATGGCATAACAGGCACAGAATCTCCCAAAGTGACAAACATGTACATGGATAACTTGATGTATGGAATGTTCAACGTTAAGAAGCTAATGGCTTCCATAATCTTTGATTTGAACAACGCTAAGAAGAGTGAAGACGTCTATTATATTTACAATAAAGACTCGAGAAAACCAGGTATTTTTTAAAACAGCTCTTCCAATTTCTTGCCTGTCTTACGAAAGTTACTGTATTTCCTTCAGAGAGAGTCAAGATATTTACCACCTAAATTTTGTCAACCACCACTGTAAAATTGTGTTTGCTATAAGATGTGCTAAGCCTGAACTAATTAATGAGCTCTCAGATCTCGAGCACCTGAAAACAGGACTTCTTAGCTGTTAGGCAGAGCTCTGACCCCGTGTAAATGTTAAAGCTGGCTCCTAAGTTCAGACTTCAGCTGTATAAGAGAGAGGAGGAAGAGGTGGTATAATTACTAAACTAAGCCTACTACACAACATAATCCCATGCAGTAAGAATCATAGTCACAGCTAAGAAAAGTCCTTGCTATGATGTTCTGCTAGCAAGTATAAAAGTGTAGAATAGTTTTAAGGACGCTGTTCTAAAGACTGCATTGTTTTTTGTCTTGACTTTGGAAACTTTTTAAGCTGTCAAATATAAGCAGTGCCGTGGGCTGCACAACAGACTGATTTGGTTTTTTACAGAGCTGTTTTTAGATTAGGCTTCTCATTTGATCTTCTGTATAACTCTCATAAAGTTAATTCTGCATGACAGCGAGTTGTGGTAAGCTGCTTATTTTCACTAAGTGCATTTACATTCAACTCAGGTGCCACTGGCTGAATACAGGGTCTCTTTTTATTGGGTAGATAATAGGAAAAATACAGCAGAAGGGGTTTCCATGAAGTACTGTGAAATGTACTAGTACTTTCAGTCATGAAGTTTTACTGCAGGTCTTTATGTTAAAATTTTGTGATGTAGTTGTACATAGACAGACCTCTTAACTATTTTTCAACATCACATTTTAAAAATTGTAATTGTAGTGACTGATTGTTTTTGTTTGTTATCTATGCAAAGGTACTACAGATGTTGACCATTACGTTATTGTCTATAATCCCCTGGCCTGGAACATCACTACAATTGTCACTGTCCCTGTCAACATCTCATCAATGAGTGTTTATGATGAACTGGGACATTCTGTACCAGCGCAGGTACTTCAAAGTTGTTTCTTTCTGTTGCTTTTCTTTCATTTGCCAGTTCTCACTGACTTGATCCTACATGGTAATGTAGTACATAGGGAGACCAAGGATTATTTCAAGTTGGGATTTACCTAGTTCTCCTTGAAGTGATTTTTTTTGTTTGTTTGTTTTCCTTGCCTGTTCTCTCAATTAGAAATTTTTTTAGCTTTAACGTGCAAAAGCCTTTCAGCTCTTCCCATGTGTTTGGTTTGTCCTTTGCATGTCTGCTGTGTGCCACCTGGCAGGTTTTTATCCTAGCTTTTATGTTGTGCTTTAAAAATAAAAAAATAAAAATAATCGAACACCATTGTTTCAAATACAGCCTTATGGACATAAACCCTGCCCTCCCCAATCGATAGTCTTGTTTGTACAGTTGAGATATTGTCTTGGAGAGGAAGAGAGATTTTTAGAGAAGTAGGATCTTAGTTACAAGCCCAAAGGGAATGAGGGACACACAGCTTCCAAGGAAATCCATCTCATTCTGTATTGTAGTCAAGCTCCACGACAAGACCAACTGTTTCCCAGGAGGAAAAATGATGACCTTGCATGAAAGCTAGCACCAGCCTTTCACGGGATACACAGCTCTCACAGCTTTCACCCAGTGGCTTGAAAGACCTGTAGGAATGCCTCCTGCACAGAAAGGCCTGAAGAGGCTTTACATGCTTCCTGATGCTCCCCTCTGTCCCCACGATGCCGTGTAACTCAGCAGCTTTTGCCTGGTGGAGAGTTTCTCTTATTAATGTATCTGTGACTCATTACTGCTGCTATGCATCAAGACACGCTGTAGTCTGCTAGTGATACACAGCAGCTGTCTGGGGTTTTGGCATATGTACATGATGATGGCATGAGGTCTTATTGCCTTTATCAGGATGCCATTAGTCTCTTGGGTTAGTGCATGGTCATGCTTACCTGTCAGCCATTTACCTCCCAGAAGTTGTCTTCTCTGAATTATTTTAGGTTTGTAAGATAAAAGTGGGAGACTGAAATGTTTTTAAAGCTTTTATTTCAGGATATAAAATGCCTCAGGTCAAGCTGTTGTTTTTTACTTAAAAGTTTTCTGTTCCAGAGTTGTTCTGTAGTCTTTTTTTGCTAGAAGTTACCCCCATGTGCACATGGATAGTCACTTAAAGCAAAATGAAATCCATTTATAAGTAATGTGCAGTTATTCAGGATCATTTCAGTGTACATTTATATCGCACGTTGCATCCCCTCAAGAGAGAAATCTTTAGCTCAGAGCCTTGATCTAAGTATATAGTTGAGAGGAAGCGGGGCTTGGCAAAAACTCTGCTGCCTTTGGTACCATGTGCAAGAGTTGCATAGTAAAGGGAGAAAATAGGATTAGGCCCTTTTGGTATCAAGGATAGGAGGTCTGCAATATGAGTACATGAATGTGTGCCAGTCCAAAGTGTGAAGGTTTAGACAGCTTGCTTTAATTTCTGTGTGATGGTAATTAAGCTCTCTGACTATGTAATCTGTATAGTATTTATGTAATTCATTTTCTTTCCCCAAATGGGAAGTAATAATAAATTACATAACAGTAATGGGAGGAATATATGTAATTGAATAATGATTTTAAAAAATTTAAGATATTTTGGTACTTAATAACACTGGTGTTTTCTTTACACAAAAAATATGCCACAAGATTTCACTTCTCCTTGTCCCTTGCTTAAGGTGAGGGTATACCTGGTTGCTTCTTCCTCTTGACACCTGTTTTCTCATATTCACACTGATCGCTTCCTTTATGTTTCAGCCTCTTCTGTCATTTAAATGTTTAGTTTTAGTTATGATTATTTCTGCCATTACCTTTTGCTATGTGATATTAAGTCAAGATCTTTAATGCTACATTCACAACAAAATATGATACAACTTTGCAAAGTGCTTAGCAACCTTCTTCCCTTTGCTAGCGTGGCTAGGCTTAATCTGAGGTCACTAAACTCCTAATTAAAAGCAGCATGGATCTACATTATAATTAAGAAGCATAAGACTAGCATGTATAGAAATATATTTTTATAGTATTAGTTAATTTTTGTAGTTTAGAGCTTATAACACATGAGGACAGTTCCCTTGCTAATTCATTTTCTCTAATGGAGCAATTTTGTATATGTTAACTTACAGATTCAGAGTTCAGCTGAGTCCCATTCTATCTATGATTTGTATATTCTAGTTGAAGTAAGTGGTCTGACTTACAAAAAATACAATGTTAAGCCCTCAAATGATAAGCAGTCTGCATTTATTGGAAGATCAATTAAATACAAGCGAAAAGACGTGATGCATTCAGTTCATCAAAGTCAAAAACTGCTTCCTGTGGCCAGCAACTGCTACGAGATCGTGTTTGACCAAAACACTAATTTAATGCACAGCATTACGAACAGGTGAGATTGCTTGCTTTTTGTGTTTCAGATTCTGTAAAACCATCTTGTAAAAGTAAGTCCAAGTACTACATTGTGTGCCTTAATACCAAGACCTAACTACATTTTTTTCATAATTATTTATTTTCCTCTGCCACTCGCTTGTCGATATTTTCTGTGGAATGGAGGACTCTATGTTGGATGTAATTTCGTACTATTTCTGTCACATTGTTTAACCATGCAACCAATAATAAGAGATCATGACAGATCACAATATTAATACATCAGAAGAATCTCGTTTCACTTTTGAGCTAAAGAGAGGTATGAATGTGCATATTAAAAAGATGTAAGCACGTATGCTATGGCTACACTAAGAGCTTTAAAAGATAAAGTAAGGGCGTACTAGTTAGTAGTATTTGGAAGTCATTCTTTCTATTACAGGAAACTACAAAACATTTTGAAAGTAAACATTTAGACAAATGAATTAGGCAAATTTGGTTAAGCAAATGAAATGAATGAACAATCAAGACCAATGTGAGGTTTGCAGCTTGGCTTTCTTGGCTGATGTGAATTGGCCCAATTCCTTGAGGTTTCAGTGAAGCTGTGCTTTTTGCCTGATCAGGATTAAGATAGCATCTTAAATTATCTTCAGTTGACTTTGCAGGGAGTGTGAAATGCGTTCCTAAGTATCTTAGCCATAAGGAGGAAACAAAGTATGCTGAGCAAGTGTGAATTTTGTTACCCTATTGGCACTATATCTTGTTATCATTGTTAAATATAGAAACCTTTGCCACAGTGGTTTTCTTAGCTACAACATCAGATAAATTAATTTGATTATTCATTATTAAGTTGAGGTGTTCCTCATTTTTGTGCAGCAGCTAGTTTTAGATCCTGTAGCAGCTCTCACTTGCACTTCAAAACATGACCTAAGTAAGTACTGTTCCTGTTTTATACTTCCGTAAAATAGGAGCATCTTAAAATGCGTGAAAATCCTTTTATTTATACACTGACAGATGTCTTAACAGGGTGTGCTTTAATTCTCTGTTGTCCTCATTTCCTAAGTCTTATCAAATGAGTTCCTCAGTTTGAGAAAACAGATTTTTCTTATTTTCACAACCTCATTCCAGCTTTGCTCCTGTTATGTACAAAATGTATTTGTAGGTAATACAGGTTGTTTTTTTTTTCCCTCTCTGGTTCACAGGGAGACTAACCAGACTGTCCAGGTAACCCAGGAGTTCCTTGAGTACCATGTGAATGGAGATGTTACAAAAGGACCCATTTCAGACAACTACTTGTTTGCCCCTAATGCTTCTGCTGTTCCAGTATCACAAGCGGTTGGATTGGAAGTGGTCTCTGGAAACTTGGTGACAGAGATACGGCAATACTTCTTCAGGTGCAACTCCATTTCAGCTTCACTTCACTTGAATGTGTAGTCATCTGTTGATGTATGTGAGTTGTTCTATGCAGCTCCTCCTCCACACAGTGGAGTTATTGTACTCTGAAGGTTTCTGATGAGAACTGACATGAATCTGCAAAGCATAATGCTACTTTTTAGATAAGTCATATCACTCGGGGAGGGAGGCGAAGATTATTCAGAGTTACCTTAGTAGTCTGCTTTATAATGTAATTATATATAATAATTAATAATCCTTCTTATTTTTATAGCAATGTTACTGCTCAGTATTACACACATGCAGTATTTACGAGGATGTATTCAGTACCTGAAGGCTATGATGGGAAGTTGCTTTGTCATAGAATAGAACAAGAATACAGTATTGGACCTTTGGAAGTAAATCATGAGGCAGTTCTAAGAACAAGCACAAATTTGAACACTGGGCAGCTGCTCTACACTGATGACAATGGATTTCAGATTCAGAAGAGACCATTCAAGGCATATGTGAATAATACAGTAGCGCGGGTAGGTGCCAAGGCATAATCCAAACTAGATGATGTTTTATCTTCATTCTCTATCACTTTTATCTATATTACTATTAATACAGCATGAATTACTATGTGTTTTCAGAACTATTATCCTATGGTCCAGACTGCCTACATTGAAGATGATACCACAAGGCTGGTGCTGCTTGCAGAAAGAGCTCATGGTGTCTCAAGTCAAGGGAATGGGCAAGTGGAGGTAACAAATGCAGTTGTGTGGGGTTTTTTTTTTTTTATTAGGAGAGGATAGCTTTGTGGCTGATAACTGGTGTGATTCTTCTTCTCAACACAGGTGATGCTTCACAGGAGACTGTGGAACAATCTTCAGTGGGACCTAAATAACAATCTTACTTTGAATGACTCTTCAGTGGTTCGTCCTGTGTTTTGGCTTATTTTAGGAACTAAGTCTGCCACCAGTGTTTTGTATCAGACAAGTGGCTTAGCATTACAACACAGGCCGGTTGTAATGTTTGGAACATTTTCAGGTAACTTGTTCTATCTCCTGTGCTATCTTTAGCATCTGAATAGTTTATCTGTTTTGCTTTGACTTACACTATTAAGTTTGTAAATGCAGACTTTAAGCCTCCTGCGTGGTGAAGTTAGTATACAGTGAGTTTGAAGGCAGATTTAGAGACTGTTAATTACTTTGCATTAATTTCAGATATGGATGCTTTCCGAGTGTTTCCAAGAATGTTTCTCTTGTTACATAATTATCTTTGCTTTTAGAGGAGAAAAAATTGTAGAGCATGTAATGAGAACAAAATGTCCACACAGGGAATTACTGCGAAGTAGCTAGTGTACCATACATCAGCTTCCTGGATGCTGGATCTTTAGTTACCTTTTTTGAGTCATTCTTTTAAAAATATTTGACATATTAACTAAAACTGAAGCCTGGTAGTGGAATAGTAGCATCAGACTGCAGTGAAATCTGCTTTATTGGAAGCTTTAATACACTTCTCCAGCGCATAAATTCCTTCTGCTTTGTATCTCAGAAGACCTCAGAGCAGAAAGCATAGCATCTGCTTTAGATCTGCCTTGGCAGAAAATGAAAAAATCTCTTTATGGTACTCTAGCCAGGCTTATGTGTGCGTGATGGATGTTTGATGTCCACTTTGTTTCCCTTTGCATGGAGGAGATAAACCAGAGCTACCCGGGCAACTTCAGCAGAGATCAGCCCACAGTTTTTCTGTAACTGTCCCACCTAATCTTCATCTCCAGACTCTGAGCATTCCAGGGTGGAGATACAGCTCTAATCATGCAGAGCAGGTCCGCACCATTCACATGGGTAGGTGCTTTCAAAAGGGTGTCTGAAAGTTATGCTCCAAAAATCTGTCTTTCTATTTTTCTGTGTTCTGTAAATAGTGCATTTATTTAAGTGTTAAATTCCTCTATCAAGACAGTTAATTGTCTTGGCAGTTAACGATTGCTCTACTCAAATAGTAAAATGTCTCCTGTATGAGTTAGAGTCATGTCCTTTTAACAGTAAGAACTGGGTACTTCTTGCTCTTAGCACTCTGGCTAATCTTCAAAAATGGAACATAAGTTCAAATTATGTAATTGTAAAGTGCAAAAAATTAAAACCAAAATAAAAACTGAACGAAAAAAAAAATTGGTTTTATTTTATAAGTCAGAAACCATTTCATGTTGTTTTTTCTTAAAGGTAAACAGAAGCAAGGTGATGCAGACTTCAGTCGTGTCCTGCTAAGAATTAGGCACTTGTATGAAGTTGGAGAGGATCCTGTGCTGTCTCAGCCTGTGATGGTGAATTTGAAGGTAAATCTAATCCTTGTTGATAGAACACCGCTTAAGGTATCTTTGTTCCAAGGAGAACTGGTTTTGGAATGAAATGTCCCATGTGATACAGATTCCACAAGAGGTGGATGTGAAAATGCTACTGTAACTTTAGCCTCAGAGGAATGCAGGTCTTACTTATATTCAGACATGTACCACAAAAGCTATTACTTCAGATAAAGTTGTTATAGGCATAGTATGCAGACATTGTGACAATAACAAAGTGGAACAAGGTGTAGGGCCTTCTGTTTTCTTCTTAAAAGTTCGTTAAGAGTTTCAGTTCTTGAATGGCAAGATTAGTTGGCTTAGAACTCTGCTACGATATAGAGGAAGCTCTCGGCACCTCCTCTTCTTATTTCAGGTGAGTCTGTAGTTGTCCTTGTGTTGCAACTCGGGGTATCCTATGACAGATTTAAGTCTCTACTGCTCTGCTTAGCAGGTCAGTGCTTTAGATGAAGTTCTGCTCTGGTCTATGTATTAGATCAGTAGTTGTTAAGCTAGTCTCAATAAATTGTGACTCTTTACCCACAGTGTTTGCTGAAAGAACTGGGGGCAGTGAAGTTAGTGGAAGAGCGATCACTCACAGGCACCTGGGATGTAAACACTTTGAAGCGGTGGAAGTGGAAGACTGCGCAAAACCGAAGCAAAGGTAGGTGGAACAAGGCAGTTGGTGTCTTTATTCCTGTTGACTGTTGAAGCTCTATCAGTTCTCTGATTAAAAATATTTCTGTATTTGCAAGATGAAAAATGTTTTGTTCATCTATATCACATACCTATTATCTAGCATAGTCTGCAAGCAGTAGGAATTAGCAAAGTTTCCCAGCAAGAACTAGACCACAGTATTTCTCTTGTGGCTTATTTCACCCAGAAGTGTTAAACTCAAAAAAGATTTCAGATTTCTATCTTTGTCCAGATTCAAGTGACTACTCTATGAAGTCACACTTCATGAATTTTGTTATATGGTGATGAGTTGTGTTAATCTGAGCTTAACATCGTGCTCTAGAAAAACAGACAGCTGGAGTTAAAAATCCCCCACTGTAATCAGCTTAAAGGTCTGTGTGGATAGGATTCCAGTTAGGACTCTCACTCAAGTGCTGTAGGTGACCTCATTTCCTTTCCCATTCCAGTTAGTTGCTTGGACATTGTCCTTGCTCTCACAACCATATTATGTGCCTTGCAAAATGCTTGCAGATATCTTGGCCTGGGCAAGCTGTGACTTTCAAGCTCTGCTTGACCTGCAGCTAGGAACTTCCTTGTTTTTTACTCATGATGAACTAAAATGCATGACTGGGAAGTCACCCACATTTTCTGGTATGAGTCAGTATATGAAAAGTAGATAGATTGTTGTGTATCTTAATATTAAGAATGAGAGTGCACCGTAAGTCCCATGTAACCTATAACTTTAAAAGAAGAGAACCTGCTCAAACACTAGCTTTTAAGGAATGGACAAATCGCATCTGCTGATATAGAATAATTTAAATAAAGCTCCTTCTTGAATAAGTTACTAATGTTTCTGTGTCATGTCTTACAGGATTCTCCAATACTACAAAGATCTCAGACGACTTTACTGTAACTGTTCACCCAAAGGAAATAAGGACTTTCTTTGTGTATTTTCAAGATCAATAAAGTCTGACTTTGTTTCAGGACTGAATATGTAATTGCTTTCCATTTTTGTTTGAAAACATAAATGATGGTCTTGAAAGATATTCTACTGCTGTCAATGAAAAGAATGTCATTTTGGAATAAACTCTAAATTTAATTAAACTGTTGACCTGTGTATATTTTTATTAATTACTTATGATTCTTTTTTTCTGAAATTTGTTCAATTTGGAAATACAAAAATGGCCTTAGTGTGGCAGTGCAAGTTGTTTGAACAATTTCATGTTTGCTGTGGGTGGCTTTGAAGTGATTGCTTTTATGATGTTTCATTTGGGAATGCTGACAAAGGCGCATTAGTCCTCTAGTCTTGAATTGTCTTTCTTACTGTGGTAGTTTCAAGAGTCCTTTCTCAGGGTTTTTATTGTTAGTGATGGCTTCTCAGTCACAGAATAATAACTTGCCCAAATCCATTCTGTTTCTATATGCTGATCATGTCTTTAAGCTACTTTGTCTTTCAGGCATCAACCACAAATTTTCTGCTTTACTGTGAACTCAAGTTGCATGCGGTGTTGGTATTCCTGTGCAGTGAGTTCATTAAAACTGTCTCTCTTAAGATTTGGAGTTGACTAGATTTGCTTCACAATATCCCATTAGTCTATCCCATTAGTTATGAAGGACAGCGTTTAGAGAGAAACTGACAGTAAGTGCAAGTTCTAAGCAGATCTGATTGAGCAGCAGCTAAAGGAAACAGACAGTGACCAGCTTTCCTAATAGCTGGTATGTTTCTGTGTTCAAAAGAAACATTGCATTTTTCAATTTTTTTCTTAGCTGAAATTCTAGAATTTCATGCCCTTGATTTACTTATTCACTGTGAAAATGCACGTAGCTGAGATGAGAATCAAGTTGATCACTTACTGCAGTGGTAATGATGAATTGTGCTGTGTACAACAACGTACAAAGCTGTATTTCTGGCCAGCAGAACTTGAAACACATGGGATTTAAAGGGAAATATAGGTGAGTTTTAAATCAATAATTTCAGATCTAGGTTCATCTAAAAAAATACATTTTGCTATGATAGTTGTTCCTATGTAGTTAGGCTTTTCAGCAATAATTTCCCCCCATGCAGAGATGCTGTTCCAGAACAAAGGAAACAGTGAAAAGGACTGTTGCAAAATAGCTGTGTTGAAAGCTGCACTGGTGGTCGGCTTCTCTGTGAAGACAGCCTGTACAGACTGTCTGACTGCGTCACCTTAAAATCACCAGAGACTGCTGCTTTTTAGTAGGTGGACAGCTGTTCTTACGTGTTTGTTATTTTTCACACTTGGCTATGAACACTTGGCATACGCCAACCTGACCTGCCCTGCTGCAGTGGAAGCTGCTTTCCTGCAGCATTAACCCCATAGGGAAAGCATATAGCACTGTAACCAGGCTGCAGTAAAGGATGGTGGCAGCTATTTTCGTTTTATTTTGTGTGTATTCAGAAAACAAAATGTGTTCAACTGAGTCACTTTGGTAATCTTTTTTCAATCTCTGCTTGGACGTACCATGTATCATCATGGGTATACTGTGTAGGTTGCACAGTGGTATGATTTCATCCTGTGTTTTTGTGGCTGAACTGGTTGTGTTGTCTGATGCACATGTTAAAAACAACAAGGCAGGCTGGTAGATTATAAAATTGAACTGTACTCTTAGTGAGCAAAGCAAATACTGCTCAAGAAGTAGGCACGCAATATTGGGTCCTACAGCTGTTGATTCTGGATGCTGCTCTCCCATGTGCCAGGTTGATCTGATTCTTGCAGGGTGAGAACAAATCCTATGAAAACCTCTCTGCAGGAGACTACAAACAGAAAGACCATCTGATGAAGATCATTACTGTCTGATCTATTTGTTTTTTGGGGGTTTTGGTGGTGGTGATAGGGTTTGTTTTTTTGTTTGTGTTTAAGTTCAATTTCTACTGACTTTCTGGTTAAAAGGGGCAAAGGCATGAGATGGCATCAGAATACCTGGATTTATTTCAGAATGGTTGGCCATTCAGAAATAATTTATCAGAGAAGAACCTTGTACTCCACCAGAGGCATCCAAGAAGGCGGTCTGTAATAGTGTGACATTCCTGCTAGAAGATATCACTGCATATTTTGTTTTTCTCCTAATAACCATCAGCCCAAGCAAATGGAATCTCTGTAGAGGGGCCATTGCTTAGTTATCAATTTTTTTTCACATGAATCAAGATGGTGAGGGGAGATATTACACTGCTACAATTATATGGCCCTATTCTTCCCGTTGCCCCCTTCTGCTTCAGATACTGGTGGTTACATCTGCAGTGCTGAAAAGTACATATTGGTTATTTCTCATCACAATAGAAACATTCTTGTTATTTTTTTTGAGGAAATGTTCATTCACGACCCTTGTTTCACATTACGCCAAGATGCAAATCTAAACTAAAGCTAAAGAAAACAGTTCCTCTTTCATGCCAGCATTCACCTAGTTTGAGAAGGTGCTTTTGGTGCATTGATACCACTACCATGGTTGATTTATTTTCATTGTGCAATAATTACGTGTTGGTTTTTTTGTGTTTTTTTTTTTAAGGGGAAGTATTGCAGATCACTACTTTAATCACTAGAGCAGGCAAAAGTATGACTTGCACTCATATTTGAAAATGAATTGTGGTAGGCACTGCTGGCCTATTTGTTGTGCTACGGAGCTGTTTTTCTGCTCAGATGTAAGTTATTGTTCATTACTGGAAAACAAATTAGGTGGCGTTTATTTCCATGCTAGTAAATGTTTTGAGAAAAGTCCTGGTGATAACATCAAACCAAGTTTTCAGCTTTTTACTTGGGTCAAAGCTGAACAAAATTAGTAGTGTGGGTGTATCACAGAAAGTAAGCATGCTTTGCACCTGGTGTTTGCTGGAGGCGAGGAAGACTCATGAGTCTTACAGAGTCCAAATGTGGTGATGTTAATTGTAGACGAAGTGAGAGAACTGAAAGGAATCTCTCTGTTGCGGATGCGTTCTGACCCACATAGTTGTTTTGTGTGATGCAAACTGGCTTGAGAAATACTCATTGTATTTTTTCCACCCACTCAGTAATACCACTGAATATGAATACCATGAGTTTGTGGGGTCATGCTGTGAACTGCTACAATGAAGTAACACAGGCTAAAAATAAGCCTTTTTTCTATCCCTCTTTCTATGCCAGTTCATTTCATCTCTGACAGTGGATGCTTTGGATTAGAACCAGAGCATCTTTCAGAGTGAATGTGAGCTGCTATCAGCACTATTGGAAAAGTTTTGCCCAGACTCTACATATGGAGCTGCCAGCTGCACACCTGAATACAAAGTGCACAGATACACAAATGCAAAAGAAGCTAATTTCTCCATTGGGTCTGTGCACACATATTTCATTTATTCTGCACCAAAGATAACATGAATTTCAGTACTAGTATAGCTAATAGAATATTTGTAAGTATTTATCTCTTCCTTCACTTCAGTTTAAAGACATTTGTTGTGTTCTCAGTAGCTCTAGCCAGCTGGGTACCATCAGATATAAGGACAGTCTACAGCAGTCCTAGAATTTGCAGTCGTAGGAACTTACTTATTTTTGCTCTTGTGTTGGGGTGTATTTTGTGTTTAACCTGACAATGCAAGTGACACCAGAATCAACCCTGATAAGGCAGATGCTGAGAAGCAGGCACACTGATGCATCATGGTTTTGTTGCTGACAGATGGGAACAGTGCTCTAGGCTCTAAATGTGGCTGTGTCTTCATTACAAATTGCAGCTCAGCTGTTCTGGACGCATGCCTGGTGCTGCTGCCAACCAGATGTTGGCACTAGAATATTTTCTGGATAGGACGGGCTCATATCAAGACTTCTAAATTAACTAATTCATGTTCTATTAGATTTTTAATTTCTTTTTTATTTTTAACTTCGGTCACTGCAATTTTTAATGTAATACAACTAAGAATATTTGCGGAACGATTTTGTGTGGCCTGCTACTTTTGCATTTGAAAGATCTTTGGTCAAGGAAATAAGGCTGATGATGTGTTTTGCCTTCTCTGTCTCTACCAGGCAATCTAAGTGATTCTGGGCTGGAGTCAAAAATCAGTGCAGTGGTCTGTGTTTCAGATTATTTTTTTAACAATTGAATGGAGATGAGTTTCATCAAGACAGCCATTAACTCGATGACATACCATAGCTCACTTCATACAACCCATGTTCATTATCTTCCTCAAGAAATTGTGTGATAAAGAAATGTAGGTGTAGTGCTTGGTATCAGTGTAACCTATGTATGAGCATAGCCTCTTAGGCTCGGGCAAAATTACTCAGTTTGGATGGAAAAGACTATTGACAGCCTTAGGAAGTGAGAAGTCTCATCTTCGCTCCCAAATGTAGGATTGTGGAAGTGGTAAATTTTGAAGCGAGTGCTGCAGTTGTTGGAAAGCAGCCCTTCGTGACTTAACAGAAGGGAGGCCTGTCTGCTCATGAGGAAAGGCAACTGGTGGAAGCTCTGAGAAGAAACACTGTGATTTCAAAAGGCATAACTGGGCTCTGAAGCAGAGGAAACTACAACTGCAGCGTCAAAAACAGCGTAGAGAAACACTGGGCTATACTTGCATTTCATGTCTTTGCCACCACATGAGGGAAGAGGAAGTTGGGCTGCAGCTCTGATGTGCTTTCATTTGTTGTTTAGTTCATCTTCAGCAAAGGCACCCTGATGTGAGTGCTACAATAACTGCGTGATGGTTGCCGCTTCACTGGAACTCCTTTTAGCAATGTGTGTTGGCTGCTTGGGTAAGTACTGCTTATGGCTTTTCTTCTTTTATCATTAGTAACCTGTAGGTCTGGAGATCTGTATTTATTTTAAATCCAGCCCAAAGCGTGTCAACCTCAGACTTGTGTGTACGTGAGACAAAAGTGAAGTGTGTTATTGTAATCCAGAAATCAAAATTAAAGCGTGTGGGGGATTGAAAGGCATTTTTACCACAAGATTGTTGTGGGAAAACATGTAGAGGAACAAATTTTAGACATTTAAAATATATTTTAAATGTATTTTAAATGACAAAACAAGAGAGCAGAAGTGACACGAGCAATCAGTTCTTCGAACAGCTTCCAAGTTGTTGTTTGCTCACTGCATCAGTCCTTTCCCTTATTGTTCAGCTGTTTATTACCCTTACAATGTTCTCTGCTGTTAATGTAGGAAGATACTCTGTTTTAGTCTACGTCTTAATGCAAACTTAGAGCTGTTTGCACAAATTGACTGCAATAAATACGCTGTGTTCTTACTTAGAAGTATCCTCAATAGGGAGTGCAAAGCATTTGGCTTCTAGCATAATGTTATAATAATAAGGCTCCTGGTAGAATTTCAAGCTGGTTTTGTGAGCCTCTGCTGTTACTGTTCCTCCCATACATATCCAGCAAAGGTCTGGGTAATTCGCAGAGCAGCTGCGAATGCTGGGCTCACTGAAATGGAGGTGCTGTTGAGCGCTGCAGTGTGGGGAAAAAGTAGGGGTGCCTTTAGGTATGATGGCTAAGAAGCTAAGGAAGGTAAAACGTAATTTATGTAATTCTAATAAAACTTAATCAGATGCCACATTAGGACCAGTTGAAGGCCAACTCATCACATTCCTTATGTACTGGTGTAAAAAGAGTCTGAGTTGCAGGGTAAGAATTGGAAGAAAATTACACTGTTTACACTCCTTTTGATTAGTTCCTTACTTGAACAGTTTAATGCTAGAAGAACAGTGGTGATAATTCTTCACACAGCAAATGAAATCCATATTATCAGCAGTCTAGAGATAGATTTGTATAAGACTGGCATTTCTGTGATGAGCGACCAAGTCATTGACACTGAAGAAAAACATTACCTGATGTCCACACAGCGACTTCACTTTGAAAGAAAATAATTTGTACACTGCTGTACTGCACTTCATGGAGACAATCTAGCAGGTGGGCAATAAGTGGTGAAGTGATTGAAGGCAGGAAAGAGTAAAAAGTGTGATATTTTCTGATATCTGAGTTAGAATTAGCTTAAAGCCAAACGAAAACCTGATGAAAAAACTGTGGTGTGAGTGGAATACGTAGTGAAATAAGGAGGTTAATGTCATGCTATAGATACAAATTTTTCAGCAATAACTTAAAAGGAGATTTCAAACGAAATTACAGAACCCAAGACAAAACTGCTGTACTTTTTGTCATTAAGTAGAAGCAGGGCAGAAAAAGAACTCCTACATGGGGACAAAAATTTCCAGTGAGTTTTTCATTCTTTTTGACAAGTCTTTTTCATTATGGATGAATCATTCTGAATAACTCCTTTTGGTCACTCCTTATCTGGCAGATAAAAACTAAGTGTTTAAATGTGCTTCAAACTCAACATCTCTTATTAAAAAAGCCATTTATTTAAAATAAAAAGTATATTGACAAGTACAAAGAAAAACTTCACATGTTATGCACCAGTGATGGAGTGACACAACACACGGCTAAAAGTTTACTTCAGCCACAAAGTGTCTATTTTCAAGAAGTGGGTAGTAACTAGACATAAAAATTAATGTCATCACGATTTTACAGTATTAGCATTATTTAAAATAGTATCATTGTAGATATTAGAGGTGTTAAACGATCTAATTGCCTCTTTCTCTTTAAATCTATATGTATTTCTTCCAGTAGCTACAGATCCCAGTAATGTAATAGTCACGCAAACACCAACGGAAATGCACCTATCTATTGGAGACTCCGCTGAAATAGCCTGTATTTGGGAAAAGTCAATTAAGAGATACAGAATCAGCTGGTATCTTGTTAATAAAGAGAACATCACCAGAACTGTATCATCAAAACTTATCTATGTAAGCAACGTTACCCATCAAATCAAGAATGTCCTAGTGATTGAAGCTGCCAGTGCAAATGACACTGGGTTTTACTACTGTGAGATAATTATTGAAATACCTTTCTGTAAAAAGGCGTATGGAAATGGAACAACGCTAGTTGTTGAAGAGCAAGGTAAGAATGCAAGTGTATGTTTATGTCACTTAGCTTATCACTTCCTCCCTTTCCCACATCCCTCCTTCAGCACTGCAGATCTCAGAATGAGCAAGATGAACACAGGAGGACCTGAACAACTCCTTATGACAATTACCTTAAGCTCCCTGCCTTAGCAATCCTGGTGTAAAGTGTTTGCTTTCTTCTCTAAGGGTTTTACTAAGAAGAATTAGTACTGTTAGGATCCAGAAAACCTGTGTAACAGCAGTGTGTTTCACAAAAGACCCAAACCCAATTCCTTCTTTAAAGGAATCCATTAAGGTGGATGTGAGATAATGAATGTATCTTTTGTGTTGTGGGAAACGGATGAAATAATCACATGGTCACTGTTGAGTAACATGCATTTAAGTTTATTGAGAACACGTTAAAAAAGAAGTGGGAGATAAATATGAAAGATATAGGAGTACAGCGTCTACATTTATAAGAGTTTTTGTCTATGAACTTATGACAAGTTGATTTCTGGAGGCTATATTATCTTACTTTATTGTTGTTATGCTCTAACCTTTAGCAAGAACAAATTAAGGTCCCAGTTCTGAATTAAAGATTGATAAGCATTAATACAATGAGTAAACACCATTAAATTATTAGGCAGCAGGGATAAGATATGCTTCACCTAACTCCAGAGAAAGAGTGTGTCATACCTAGAAAGCAATTTACCTCACTTCTGTTCCACAGCTGTCTTGAGATACCAGGTGTCACTTCCTGAAAATGCCGATCTCTTTCTCTCTCTTTCTGCCTCTGAACTGTAAAGAAAAGACAAGGTGGCCAGTTGTGACTAGACCTTAAAATGATCATACACCTGTTACATCAGCCGCTTACGGCTTGGAAACATCTGTTCATCCAGTCCAGTTTGGGGCACTGCTTTACACTTCTGACCAACTGGTAGTCCAAAGATGACAAAGATGACAAAAGACTTAGAAAACATCAAAGGAGGTTTGAAATAAAGAGTGAATGAAATAGTGCTGTTCTAAGCAGGAGGGGGAAATATTCTCCTGAATTGAATTTAGTGATCTGCTCCATCTCTTGGTCAAGTAGCAGTAGCCTAGAAGTACAGTAGAAAAGGTTCAGATTCACTTGGGGGAAAAGCTTTCATTACTGTAGGAACAATGAGCTATAAGTGGGATTGATGTTAATATTCGTCAGAAAGCATCCATCAGGAATGATGCGGCGTAGATGACCTTGCATATGAGTAGGAGAATAGATTGATTCACTCCTGAAGTTGCATTCAGGTTTGGTTTGTAATAATGTTCTTCAATTGTTTCTTTGAGTAGTGCGTAACTTTACTTTAAAAATGTAATTGCAGAAGCTCAGTCATTGGAGAAGAAAGCATCAGTAGTTTGGGTCATCATTCTCATCATTCCTTTCTTAGCAGCAATGGGAAGCTCATGTTTTTGCTACAAAAAGAAACAGAAGTTGACATTTTCTGGTGAGTGACAATATTTCCATTAGCGCATACTTTCTAAACATTTATTTTGAGCTGTATGAACAGATGAACTTGAGGCATCACCAAGAGGACTTCCAAGGTACAACTTCTGTTCACTTGCTCTTCACCTGCAATGGGCACCTCAAGCTGAGAAATTTGAGAAGAGGGTCCAGAAGGCTCTGGCTGTAGCTCAAACGAGCATCTTACAGCCAAAAGACGTTGAACATCTAGAATTTAACTCTGCATTATTCCTGCTAGTGATACTTGGCTTGGATGGAAGAAATCATGAGGGAAAATAGTGCATGGGAAGGGTGCAGGACAACTGTAGAAACAAGTGATCTGCTGGTGATGGGTGCAGGCCAGCGACACAGAACCTAAGGCAACCTGTTAAGTAACTACGTAACACGAGTATTATGGTGGCAGTAGGAGGCTTACTCAGCTCGTGGGCTCTCAGGGGTATAGGTGGAACGTCTATGACTTGAGATTCAATTCAACTCCCAGATTAAAAAAAAAAATTCTGGGGCAGTTAGGACAGGTGAGTCACTAAGCTCAGTGTGTTCTCTCAGCCCAGAAAGCCAGCTGTATCTTGTGATGCAACCATAGTAGTGTGGTCAGCAGGTCAAATCCTGCCCTTCTGCTCTGTACTGGTGAGAACCCACCTGGAGTATTGCATCCAGATGTGGAGTCCTCAGTACAGAGGAGACGTGGACCTGTTGGACCACATCCAGAAGACACTGCAAAGATGATCCAAGGGAATGGAACACCTCTTCTACAAGGACAGGATGAGAGAGCTGGGGCTGTTCAGCCTGCAGAAGAGAAGTCTCTGGGGAGACCTGAGGGCAGCCTTTCAGTGTCTAAAGGGGGGCTGTAAGAAAGGAGGAGTCAGACTCTTTAGCAGCATCTGTTGTGACAGAACAAGGGGAAATGGTTTCAAACTAAGAGGGAGGAAATGTTCCCACATGTTGCCCAGAGAGGTGGTGGATGCCCCATCCTTGGAGACATTCGAGGTCAGACTGGAAGGAGCTCTGCGCAGCCTGGTCAAGTTGTAGGTGTCTCTGTTCATTGCAGGGAATTTGGACTAGATGATCTTTAAACAACTCAAACAAATTTATGAATTCTGTTTTGATAACTAGAGGTGACACAGGAATGGAACTTTGAGGTTCATGTGAGAACTGATAAGTAGTAGGTGTCTACTCAGAGGTAAGCTGATTGGTTACCTAGACTACTTTTTGTGGCACATGCTGTTGACAAGATCTCTATCACATAAGAAAAACTGAGACATCAGAAGGTAGCTGATATCATCTGCCAGCAGAATGCCATGCTATCATCTCTCGCTGACTGGCCGTACATGAGCTCTGCACACTTTGTTTCAGCAGTTTTCTCTGGTAGAGTAAAAGTGTGGGCAACAAGAAAGCGGTGACCATAACTTTTTTCTACTAAGGTTCTGCCCAGCTTCCTGCACCACAAGAAGGGCATCAGGAGGAGCAGACACTTGAGGTGGCAAATATTTATGGAAGAACTGAATCCACCAGAGAAGAAGCTGGATGGGTAAGTGGTTTATGAAAGAGCTTTCTCTTGCTGTGGGGAAAAGAATTTCAAAACAAGGCACTGGGGAGCACGTACTGAACTGAGAGCATGCAGTTCTAAGAACAGCATCTTACTGCATGTGAAGAAGTTCTGAAGCACAAAAGTGAAAAATAAGTACTTCAAGAGCCAGCACTCTGAATTACGGAAAAAGACACACAATACTAGGAAAGTATTGGTTTCACTTGTTAAGGTGGTTGTGTTCAATGACTCTGGAAAGTCAGAGCAGCAAAAAGTGGAGAATCTCAATATAAATACTGTCTGAAAGAAGTGCAAAGGAAGTAAAAAATGGCAATAATTTTGTTCACATATATTCTTGGACCAGCTTCAGTGCAAAAGGCCATTACAGCTTGCAGTACTTGCTGAGAGCAGGTAGATCTGAGCATCCTTTATTAAAGCAAAAACAGAAAGCCTCCAGAGGGAAGTGCTAGCTTTTTGTCTTCACACTCTACAGCATCCACCTTCTTACTATTTTACAGTTAGAAGTTTATTTGCTGTGTTTCTGTGAGCTCAGACCTTTGTGCATGTTTCAGGGAGAAAGTTAATTCTCAGGTTTTGCTGAAGAACTGACTTGAAGTTCCCAAATCCTACCTGTGCTTAGGAAATGAATATGTGTTGGTTTCTGCATAGCCCAGAATAACATCTGAATGCCACTTCAGTTTGGTGGTTTACTGCGTCAAAAAGCATCCACCCAGAAGGAACAATGTGGCAGATTATTTTTTTTTTTAGAAATATCGGAGCTAAATGATTAAGGAAAAACACTTCTGCATTTCAGAATTCATAGAGCCTTATTTACACCTGAGCCCATATCTTTGGTATCCTAAGTGGGTACCTTGATTCTGGTGCTTTGTTAGCTGAGAACTGAATTCCAACATAGGAAGATTTTGCTGTTCAATGTCAGTAATTTCCCTCTAGAGTTATAACTCCACGTTTCTGTGATGTGTCCGGTGTTTCTCCCTCTTTTCATTTGGGCTATGCTATATATTGTATCTTGGATATAAGGTTCATTTTAAGTAGACTTTAATGGTAAGAGTTTTGACTGGAATTTTCTTTGTTTTTTAAGGCTGTGTCTGCGCTTTATAACTCACTCGATTCTTTTTACGATGCATCAAACTAAAAGATGACAAATCCACTGTCACTACTGGACCCAGTGCAGCAGATGAGCCAATCCCACGAACTGGGGCAGCTGCAAAGTCTAGAACAAGGGTGTGGTGAGGAGCTTCCATCCACTTTGACATTCAGAACTAAAGGATCGTGTAATAACTATAATGTGGTTAACAAGCGATGGAACTGAAAACAGTATGTAATGTACTGCTGAAATATAGATTACATGCATTTCCTGCGAGAGGTGTGTCAGAAGAAAGGTTGGTTCAACACCATTTTCTGGATGTTTGTCACTGGCTTTATTGTAAGGAGTCTCTGAATTTTGAGAGCAATTTTAGAAAACTCTCTTCAACTCAACTGTTTTGAGTTGGACCAGGTGATCCTTGTGGTCCTTTCCAACTCAGGATATTCTGTGATTCTAATTTTTCCTCCATATCCAGAGTGTAGAAATAATATAGGATGCATTATATTTTGAAAAATCTTCTGGACTGAACAACTTTCTCTGAACAGCAAATGTATTTCTTCAGGTAGCCCCTCTGTAAATCAGTCTTTCATGCTGAGAGAGCTGGGGCTGTTCAACCTGAATAAGAGAAGGCTTCAGGGAGACCCGAGAGTGGCCTTTCAGTATTTAAAGGGGGCTGTAAGAGAGAAGGGGACATATTCTTTAGCAGAGCCTGTTGTGACAGAACAAGGGGAAATGGTTTCAGACTAAAAGAGAGGAGATTGCCATTGGATATAAGGAGAAAGGTTTTGTTTTGTTTTTTGTTTTTGTTTTTTTTTACCATGAGGGTGGTGAGACACTGGCTCATGTTGCCCAGAGAGGTGGTGGATGCCCCATCCTTGGAGACATTCAAGATCAGGCTGGCACCTGATGGAGCTATAGAGGTATCCCTGTTGAATGCAGGTGAACTGGGCTAGATGGCCTTTAAGGCTGTCTTCCAACTCAAATGATTCTGTGAAATTGCAGAAGTTAAAGGGAAATGCACGTCATGGTAATCACTTGGCCAAGCAGACAGTAGTACGTACAGGATGACGTCTGCTCTCTATAAAGGTCATCTGTGCTGACGATGTCATAGCATGAGTGGTGCGCCAGGAGGCTTTGTGTTCCTGTGGAAAGGGACAAGAAGTTAATTCATAGAGCTACAGAAAGTCTTTCAGAGAATGCAGTCTCCTATGTGAAAAGAAATACTTGGTTTAAATGAAGTTGTATGTAATATAATTAGGTGTATTTATTGCCTAGTGTCTGCTACGCTAGACACAGAGCAGCTTCCCAAAGCCCTTCCAGGCAGTTGGCGCCATCTCAGCATGTGACTGCTGGCTGCTCAGATTCCTGTAGAGAACTCCTTGCTTTACAGCACACCTCGTGCTCTGGCTCTGCTCATGCTGCGGTGGCTGCAGCTCACAGAGTGCCCTCCCACAGTGCTGCAGTACATTGTGGATGTGTGTCCTGCAGAAGAGAAATTATTTCTTACTCCACAGTTTATGTAGAGGATTTTCTTTTCCTCCTTTTGAACTTCAGTCACTTTAAAATCTTGGTCTTTTTTGTCCTGAAACTCATTATTACAGATGCTTCCTCTGCTGTGTGGTGAGCACTGTGCTGTGCCATGTTCCTTTGAGCCTCACAGACATGACTGTCCTTGATTTCTGCAAACCCTGCAGCTTTTTTTCCCTACACCACAGAGTCAGAGGCAGTAACAGGAGTGGTGACCTTCAGAACGGGTCAAGGAAGCTCTCAGTTATGCATCACAGATATAACCGGGTGTGGTAAATGCTGGCCATTTTATGTGTTACTGGTTACTTCTACATACAAGCTCTGTGAAGAGATGTGTACAATATTCAGATGACAAGTAAAACCACTAAATAAAGATTGCCACCTGGTCACAGTTTAATAGTCTGTAAATCATATTTTCATTACAGCACCAGTAACAAATCGTTGATTAAATGTGGTTTCTAGTAGAAGAGCTCCACATTACTGACAGCTGCTCGTATTTTGAATGCTGACATCGTTGTGTTCAACATCTGGCACGTGGGGAGATTCACCCCCGCTTCATCGTGTCTTGTTCTTGCCTGACACAGCCGTGGGCTGCAGCTGAGCTCCCCTTCCCATTTCTATCCCACTGATGGCACTGGCTTGGAGTTGGTGCACTTCAGCCTGTTTCCTTTCACCTGGGACTGCAGACCTCAGCTTGTTCTCTTCCTTGCCCTATTGCACAAAGATCCTATGGGGCTCAGCTCCATTCAGCTACCTGGCATTTGGGCAGTTACTCTTGGCAGTTTGGCTGCTGGGTGCTTAAGTCTGGCTCAAACCTTACTGACTTGCCATGGAATCTGTGGAAGAGGAGACTGGAGCTGCACCCCCGGCTCTGTAGCATCAGGCATCCCTGGCAGCAGACAGGAGGAGAAGGAGCCCCCAGCCCACTGGCCAAATAGTCATGTTTCTGTGTGTGATGCTGTGACTCAGATTTTTGTGCCTGATAATGGCACTTTCTGAGCAGCAGTGATACTGGCTTAGTTAAACTAAAACTCATCTGCCATCTGATTTTATCTAAAGTGGTTTCTCTGTACCGCTGACATCAAGAACTGCTGGCATTCACAAAAACAACACCTACGGCCCAGGCTTTAACTGATTTCAGGCTGCCTGCATGCATTAGTTCAGAACGCTGTCAGTGTAAAAGCACAGCTCCATGAGGCAGGCAGCTGTGTGGCTGGATCCAGTCCGTACAGAGGGCAGATCTATGCAGGACCGTGTTCGGATGGCAATGCTTGACTAACTCGAGTGCTGGCTGTGAGACAGAAGCAGAAATCAGTGCTTGACCTGAGATAAGGTGTTTTTGCCTGCTCCTCTATTGAAGACTACCATCTTCAAGTAGATCTTCTATTTGAGGAAAATACCACTCTCTGAAGAAACACCTGTGGAGGAACTGACGCATATGATGTGGGGCCCATGTTTCCACTCACCTAAGGGAGATGTTGTGTTGCTTTTATTCTGCCTCACAAACTGGGCCTTCCTACCTCAGTGCAGTTTTGTGCGCTGCATCAACTTCAGTCAGACTCCAAAGCGATGCATATTGCCACATCCTTTATAAATGACTGCAGAAATAAATGAACTGCAGAATAAATATGTGATGGTCAGAATTTATTTGTGCTATCGTACTTGTTTTGGGAAGGCTGGTTTGGTGGTGTTTTTATGTTTTTTAATATGTCATTATATATCGCTCTTGTAGGAACAGGAAACTGCAGATCCAACTGGAAAGTGGATGTAGAGATCAAAAGAACATTCACCGATTTCTCTGAATACGAGAAAGGGTGGATGATAATGTATGAGCTGCAGCGCTGTATGAAGGCAGAGCTGCTCTCGGAGAAGTCATCTGAGATCTTTGTGTCAGTGAAATGCCCTGTGCTCGGTTACCTGCTCGTGTTTGCCTTGTCCCAAACCTGAATACCTGCACTCCTGCACAGCAGCATGGCAGCCTCTGGTTAGGGCTGTGAAAGCAAATGCTGAATGTAAGCAGTAGGTATTGCTTGTGAAGTAGGTATTGCTATAGTGAAAGGTAAACATCACCAGTGAATGCAGCAGAAGAGGTCAGCTGGTAAAGTGACAGCCACCAGAAAGACACCTCTGGTCTGATGGAGTCGGCTCAGAGTAACCCTCCTTTCTCATGTTAGCAGCTCTACAACGTTAAATTTAGTTTTTCCTTTTAAGTTTCTTTTTAAAATGCAGACTTTACATAAACAGTCTGGCCCTAAACTGGGCTGCTATCGAGCAAGAAAGGAAATGGAAAAAGCAGCTGACATGATGTTCGGGCTCTGAGGGAGGAGGCTGATAGCCTCCAGGTAGAAAGATCAAGAGCTGTTTTCTCACCCTTCCTGTCTGCAATGCTGTGACAGAGCTATGGGGCTGGTAAGCATCCTGTATTATTTCTGCTCTGAAACCGCATACATAATATTTTACAAGGGCACAAGTATGCTGAGCGTGTTGGCATTCCACTTAGGCCATTTGCTGGGAGTCAGCCTCATGACCACAGCTTGAAATGACCCCTTTGGGAGTTTTTTTGTTGTTCTTTCTGACCATAGCATGGGACTTTCCCCCATGCTGACCACAGCTCAGCAGGACATGCCTGCAGAATTACATAAGCATGAAGGTAGTGCAAATGACAACAGGACTGCCTGCGTGAGAGTAGCTGAGATATCATGGTTGTTGGAAATACAGCAGTGAAAAGCTTCTTCCTATCATTACTGTAAAAAACAAAAGAGCCTTGGAAGTCCTAATATCATGAAACTTCAGCACAGAAGTATATAAATCCCATGTAGAGTAGCATGAAGGAAATGATTCAATCACAGGCTGAAAACTAGACAGAAGCGTTTACACTGTAAATATTGGTATGCTTGACTTCACCTGTTTTTAAACTTTCTTTACATAGTATGTGAGCTTATTAATTGGGTGTGTGGAATCAATTTTAAGGGTATTTTGAGAAATAAATGATAAAATGATGACCTATGCAGATTTGAACCTTGAAAAATTGCCAAAAAACTCTCAGTGGCTGTAGCATTTAATCCCCAGACGTACGTATGTGTGCTGTGGAAGTGAGATAACCTTTAAAACCATTACACAGATGTAGAGCAAGTTTTCAGAATTGGTGCAAAGGAAAACCTTACTCTTTAGTAACTGAAGCGTGTTGTTGCTCTAAATTCAACAAAAAAATGGGACGCTGGAAAAGATGAGGTTTTTGGTAATTATGCCTCAGTGTGGAACGTGCACTGCTTGTTCTTCTGTAAAAGGCAAATTGAAAAGGGAATATTATAAACACTAATTGAAAAGGGCTGGGCTGTTTAGTACTGCTGCAAGAAGAACACTGAATTCACCTCAAATTGTGTTTTCTCCTGTGCTTCCTACATTCTGGTATTTAAATTGTGAGAACTGTCAGAAAGCTGTTCTGCAAACCTTTTGGGGTAAATGTTAGGGGATGAGAAGCTCTAAGAGAAGTTTAACCTTTCAGCTCTCCCAGCAGTGATGGTGACACAAATGGCTCGTTAGAGCTGATGAATGTATTTAGTCAGACTTTTCCAAAGCAGAAGCTGCTGCAAAGAGCACAGGGTGAAATTTATTTTCTGAGAGAAAATCAGCGCAAGGTCGTACAGATCGCATTTAAGTCTTAGTGCCTGGCCAAGTGCCACTGAACTGAAGTATCTGAACGGTTTCTGGAAACAGCATGACTCTGCACATCAGCATCATATTAATAAATTACACTTCTGGCCCAAGTCAGGGCAGCAGGACGTAATTCTGTATAAATCCTCTGTAATGCCTCATCCAAGCCGTTGTCTACAACATTCTTTCAAGGAAGAAGCTTGAAGGAAGCAACTGGTGGCTATTGTTTGCATGGAGACTGATATAAAATGTGACACAGTGCCAGCTCCCAGCTCATCTCCCTGAGTGCTGGATAGGTGGTTTGGTATCAAAGCTTTTCTTGCCCTCCTGTATGGCCTCCTAATTGTACTCTGCTTTGTTTTGCAAACAGTTGGGGATGTTCTGGTGCAACAAGCTGCTATTTTTAATGAAAAGCGTATCAGAAGAAAATATTTAAGCAATACAAAGCATGTGAATTGAAAGTCTGAGTAGTCCTGTTATGTGTGCATGAACATGAATGCAAATACGTAGCATTTTAAAAAAATGAACAGAAAGCAGACGTTGCCACCATGGTGACCTTTCCATTCCTAGAAATTCAAGTCCTGTGGTCTTTTTTTTGTTTTAGCATTTTTGAGACACCTTCTGAAAACCTCATGTCACCTTTTTTGCACAGAAAAGTGGGTCAGGGATGAGGCTGCCTTTTCTTCTGAGCTCCATGGCAGAGGTGTGGCTGCAATGATGCATCCTGTTGACTGCAGCTAATGATGTTCCCCCTCTGTCTTTTGGAGGCACTTTTTTCTCTTCCTCTATGGTCACTAATACAGATGAACATGATCCGAAGTCCGGAGAATGTGTGAAGCAGACGCTTCATTTTGTTCAGGTTTCCTCTAGTGGGGGGAACTGGTTTCTTTTTAATAGCCATATTTTATGTTCATGCTATGGTTATGTGTCAGAAAAGGACAACAACACTGTTGAAACTTTTTAAAGTGCATCTCTTGAATAAAGGTGATATAAATGTAGAACTGATGCTCATATTGAGGGCCATTTCTCATTTACCAAATTAATCACTCAAGTCATCAAGAAAAAAACTTTGAAATGGATTGGTTTTTGTCTTGAGAATTTATCAACTTATTCCTGGGTTTACAATCTTGTATAATGTCACAGTTTCTGGGAAAGTAGCTATGTTGCCAACAAATGAAGATCTTGACTGAGGATGGGGAATCTATATATTTCTACATTTATTTTCCTTTATTTACATACTCAGTGTGTACATCAAAATGATGCATAAACATGAATAATGGATGAACTAAGAGCGCTTAGCAATTATCTTTAACAGTAAAAGAAAGACATGAAAAAGTATTTTACATCATAGATTTGTATGTACGCATCATGTGCTGCTATTCAACAAGACCTAGACAGACTGGAGAGTTGGGCAGGGAGGAATCTGATGAGAATTAACTAGAGCAAGTGTAGTGTCTTGCACCTGGGGAGGAATAACCGGATGCATCAGTACAGGTTAAAGGATGACCTGTGGGAGAGAAGCTCTGTAGACAAGGATCTGAGCGTACTGGTGGACAGCAGATTGGCAATGAGCCAGCAGTGTGCCCTTGTGGCCAAGAAAGCCAATGGGATCCTGGGGTACATTAAAAGAGCAGGTCGAGGAAGGTGATCCTCCCCCTCTGCTCTGCCCTGGTGACGCCACATTTAGACTACTGTGTCCAGTTCTGGGCTCGCCAGTCCAAAAAAGACAGAGGACTCCTGGAAGGATTCTAGCAGAGGGCCACAAAGATGATTAAGGACCTGCAGCTTTTCCTGTATGAGGAAAGGCTGAGTAATCTGGACCTGTTCAGCCTGGGGAAAAGACAACTGAGGGAGGACATGATGTTTATAAATATCTAAAGGGAGTTGGGAGACAAATACATGAGGCCAGGCTCTTCTCAGCGGTGTGTAGCGACAGGACAAAAAGCAATGGCCTAAAACTTGAACATAGAAGTTCCACAGAAACCTGTGGAAGTACTTCTTTAAGTAATGGTGATGGAGCACTGGAACAGGCTGCCCAGAGAGGTTGTGCAGTCTCCTTCTATGTAGATATTCAAGACCCTTCTGAACACCAACCTATGCAACCTATTGTAGGGTGCCTGCTTTAGCAGGGAGTTGGACTTGATGATCTCTTGAGGTCCCTTCCAACCCCTGCAATTCTGTGATTCTGTGAATATTTATCTGTATTTATTCTGTGAATATGTTATTTATCTAGGTAGGTATTCAAAATTCTTAACACATTATAGCAAAAGCTTTAATTGCCTGGGAGATAAAACACTTTCCCTTTTCAATTGCTTTTATTTGCTTCTCTTTGCAAAAAATCAGAAGATGTTTTTAAAGTCTTGTTCTTTCCACACAGGTGTTATGTTTATCTGCAAATAATTATTCTCCTTAAATGCAAAAGTCTAGAATCAGATGTTCCAAATGTGGCTGCCACTTTTTTATCCTGTATAATTTAATTTTTTAACAACTAAAAAAATCAGGGCACTGCAGACAGGGTACTTAATGTGATTTAGTCTCTTTCCATGTATGCTGTATGAAATCACTGTATGAAATCCACACCTGCTGGATTTATGACTCATAAATTAAATGCAGATGCAATATTCAGAGTAAGATTCTGGATGACTATGGATGAGTACAAGAAAATGTGTCTGAAAATATTTTAGATCAGTGGTTGTGACCCATAAGAGTTATAGTAAGTATCCTATTCCTTGTCATGGGCCTGTATGTGAGTTAGGATACGTCCACATTAAGAAAAACAAACAAAAAAAACCCTAACCCATCATTATGATGAGTATGGAAATCTCAACAAAAATTGTCATTTGACTTTTGGTCTACAAAAAATCTGTGGAGCTATTCCCTCAGAGGACTACAAAATCCCCAAAGGCCATTCCTGAGTATGATCCCTGGCCAGGCACCACCACCTCCATTTGCTCGTAGCTGCTCGTCCTGGTTCTGGTTATTTCCTGAAATCACTGGAAACAGAACATAATTTTCCAAGAAGCTTATTAGTTAATTATGCTGCTATGTTCTAGTTTCCATCTCCATTTCCATTTTTACCTATTCTAGGAAAAAAAATATATATATACGTATATATACATACATATATATACATGAAAAAATTTTATGCCAGTACTCTCAATAAATGCTTTTATTTTAAATGAATTTAAATCAACAGCATCTTGTCTTGAAAGCTAATAACAGCAAGAAAGCAACAGAGAATGTAAGTCTTAGTCCAGAAAAATAGTCACTATTATACCTGCTCTTATTTTAGTGGCATTTATATATGCATAATTTTTATTACTATTATTTTCAAGAATGTTCTATGAAACAGAGTCCTTTAAATACTCCTATATTTCTGGTCCTAGAATGAGTACTGGCAGAGCACACAACCTGGAAGGCCTGGTAATGCCTTCAGACAATCAGAAGCAGAAATAAATCCATGCCATAGGACTGAAGAATTGGACAAACCAATAAAGTATATATTTGCACATGCACACAAAAATCCCACATGCGCATTTCAGAAATAATTTTGAGGCTAAAACTGGTTCATGCATTCCACTAAATAACTTAAAAAATGCACTTACAAAGTTAATAAGGATGATCGAAAAGGAATAAAACTTCCCAGACACACTCATCAATGAAATCTGGGCAATGCTGTCCATTTATAGTGATTTAAAGACGCATTCATTTAGTTATTTATTAAGAGAAACATGAAGTTACAGAATGCAAAATGGAGTTACTCGGAGCATGATCACAGAGTGCCGTCTGGGTTTGGGTCAAGCAATCATTACTGCTATAGCCCTGGAAAAATTCCAGAAGTTCAAATAATTTCTGTTTGCTTGTTTAGCCTCACCAAAAGGCCCACCACTGTTGCTTCCTGTGTTACACAGGTCTCTACTGCCATCCCCTGCTTATTTTTAAAACTGCTTTTACTCCTAAAATCATTGGAGTTGATCAGTGCCAGGACTCGAGTCAAAAAAAAAGAAAAAAAGGCTTTCCATGAGCTTCTCTAGAGAAATGCTTTTTATTTTGTCAAAATTAAGAAAAATACACACATCTTTTGGCTTGGCTGTCATCTTGCTTAGTATCAGTGTAGCGATCTAGTCGGGCAGAAATAGGATCACTTAGAAGGAGTCATAGGATGTCCTGAGTTGGAAGGGACCCCCAGGGATCATCAAGTCCAACTCCTGGCTCCATACAGCACCACCCAAAACCCAAACCCTGTGTCTGAGAGCAGTGTCCAAACAATCCTCGAGCTCCAGCAGCTCAGGGCTGTGCCCACTGCCCTGGGCAGCCCGTTCCATGCCCACCGCCTGTGGTGCAGACCCTTTCCTTAGCCCCCAGCTGCCCCTCCCCTGACACAGCTCCATGCCGTTCCCTCCGGCCCACCTCCCAGGCACTGTCCTCATGCCTCACATGCTTGATGTTGGGATGCAGGTAATAGCGCTCTGGGGTTCTGGCCTGCTCCTTTTCTTTTGCAGACAGGAAAGGACAAGGATGCTATTAATAAGGTCTTCAAGAATCTGGATGAAAACAGTGATTCCCAAGTAGACTTCAAAGAATTTGTCATCTTTGTGGCAGCTCTGACTTGCTGCTGCCATAAATATTTTGAACAGAAACCAGCCAAATTGTTGTCGAAATGCTTGCAAGATGCCATCTTTGCCTGTGCTCCATATGCTACTGCTATGGATCCCGTCATCCCTTCCATGTCCTGTGATGCAGTTTGCATGCCCAGAGCATGCTGGGCTGTAAAAATAAATCTTCCTCAGCTTAGATCCCTGTCTGGAATGCTGATGTCCACTCCTTTGTGGAAGAGCCTGGGCTTGATGGGTCACACTGACTCGTATGGAGAATTTCTTTCTTTCTCAGCTTTTTAAAATGCTGTTCTTATCCAAAAGGCTCAATATCCATCCCAGGGCAGAGCCCAGGCAAGAATAACACTGTTGGAGCTGTGAAAGCAGCTGGAGGCAAGTTTTATGCAGCAGCCTCCCTGGGATGCAGCCATCAGAACATGTGTGTGTGCACAGCCTGATCACTACCCTCAGCCATGATGCTGTTTAAGTTCAGGTTACCATTTCTGACTGAAAATAAATAAATAAATATCTATATATCTATATATCTATATATCTATATACGCATATATATATATGATACATATATATATCAGCATGGAGGATTCTGTGCTCTTTTTTTTGTGCTGGTAAACTGTTTCACCCAGCTACCCAGCTCAGATGATTTTAATTCCTCTAACATTATAATGATATTATACAGTGATATTGCCATGCAGTTGGCAAGGTAGATAGGGTTGCACACTATAATTATTTTATTTTAAATAAAATTCAATATACCCCCTCTGTCCCAAAGTAGCATGCCAAAGTGAGGCACAACTACAGAGAGCAATTTTTGTGCCTGTACCTGCGTGGACCAGTGGAATTGCTTTATTTGCTTTCTTTCAGGGAGATCATAGAATGGCCTGGGTTGAAAAGGACCACAATGACCATCTAGTTTCAAC
>JAOWBP010002392.1:52908309-52930318 GCA_028571105.1 Tragopan temminckii
TGGGGCCCTGGGCAGCCTGGTCTAGTATTAACTAGCCTAGGATTAAATGGCGAGGCCGGTGGCCCTGCACGTGGCAGCGGGGTTGGAGATTTATGATCCTTGTGGTCCCTTCCAACCCTGGCCATTCTGTGATTCTGTGTGATTCAGAGCTTAGAGGTCACAAAGAAGGTCACAAGGGATGCTTGCTTGCTGATGAAAGACTTTGGTGTCACTAAATATTGCCTGAAAAACTGGGAGAAAGTCTTATTATTGTATAATAACCTGCTGAAAACTCAAATGGGAAATCCAATATCATCTAATTCGGTTTGAGAAAATTATATTCTGGGTATGGATATTTATTATACCTCCTGCTGAAGACGCATCAGGTGGCTACAAAGAATGTTCTCTTTGTGCATCCAGAAATAACCCCAACTAAAAAGAACACAAATCTGTGTTTCAGTGATTGAGATGCTCACCTTAAGCAAGGGAAATTATCCCACTGGCAAAAGTAGTTGAAGGATTTGCACTTGGAGTTACCTTACACACATAAGAGAAATACTCATGCGGACAGGATGCAGGAGCACAGCGACATGCAACTCTGTGTAAGAGGGATTCAGCTTGGCAAAGGCTGCTTCAGTTTCATAACACAAGGAGGGAAGAAGGGCCCTCACCCAGCTCAGGCCAAAAGGCTTCAGAGGGGTCTGCCCAGCAGAAATACACCCCCAGCACATCATCAGCCCTTCAACAAGAAGGAGGGAGCGTTGACTGATCACAGTGCAATTTTTGCTGAACTCAGCAAAACTATATTTAACTTTACTTACAGCTAGATAGGGACTAACTCAGTCACTGAGCAAGCGTAAATGCTCGACCTTAAAATATCTACAGATTGTAACAGAGTGAACTAATTTCAACTAATGAATTGCTGAGCCAGCACAATGAAAAGAACAGAATATACACTCAGTAATGCAATTACTGTTAAGACAATCATAAATCAAATGAAAGAGAATGATGTCTGTACGTTTTGAGGGACAGCTACCTATGGTGGGTTGAAGACGACCATCTGCAGGACAGGGACACTGTGCCTAAGGGCAAAGTGACCAGTGATCTTATCCCATGGTGGCCTTCCTTGTCCCTGCCTGCTGAGCCTGCCTGCAGCCCTTCGTTGTTCTGATCATCCCTTACACTGCCACTTTTTTAAGCACTTCTAAAAATTTTAAACAGATGGAATTGGATTATAAAAGACCCTTTAAAATAAGACACAGCAGATTCCTCTGGTAGTATGTACATCGCACAGTTCTATTTAAAGAAGTTTAATCTAAAAATTTACTTGGTAACACACTTAGTACTGTAACTTCTATGACTCCTTCAGGCAGTAATTAAGAGTGGCTTCTTAATTATTCAGTGTACCTATAATAAGTTCGAAGATTTATCTTTTATTTGAGCCAATGTAACTGATGGAAGTAAGCATTTCATGTTCAATAGAAAACACTGGCTGCTTTAGCAGTGTGACCCCTGACCACAGGGTACTCACTGTAACACTTTGCTTTATTCCAAGTGACGTCCTCAAGCCACAGCTCCTAAATGGCAGGTTTATGAAAGATTACCATGTTTTGGACAGAAACGTTCTTTTTGCATGAAACAAAGTTCCCTTCAGTGATCATCTTCTGAGCAAAAAAATAAAAATAAAAATTTGCATTTCACCAATTTGAAATTCAGCATTTTCACAGAACGCAAATTAGTTTTCCAAATTAAATACACAAGCAATAATGCAATATTTCCATATTTTGCCTCACAATGCAAATTTTCCAAAACGGAAATAATTCAGATCTGAATGGAGTGTGAAATTTTTTTTTATAGGATGTTAACTGAGCATCAATCCTCCCATCTTTTAGAAAGACAAAGAAACACGTAACAAACCCATACCTGTACCTGCTGTAAGCAAATAAAACTGTGAATCAGTCAATTTGGAGCTTCCAGTACCAGCAGCAATTGAGTACAACCAGAAAGCACAGTTTGAAAGCACAGAAACCGATTAAAGAGGCAAAAATCACCCCAGCCCTTGGAAAAAACTGCAGCTACCACCATTATATCGCAAAGAAACAATCCAGACAAAGGACTTCTAATGAAAGGTTTGTTATCTGAAGCTATGAAAATCTTCAATAACATTTAACACGAGTTTTATAGTAACACTGCAGACTTCTAGCCAACTGTCAGAAAAAAAATGTGATCAGAACTAGTACACCTTACAAATCTCATTAAGTTTTAATATTTACACTTGAAAGTCTTACTTTTTGAGATCTGACCATACCAGCAATTGCTATTGCTTGAAATACTGTGTCTGTGAGGTCTTTAAGATTTTACGATATCATTCAAGCACTGCGATCTGAACTCATGAAACAGTGATGGCACTCAATCAAAACAAAAACCAAATGAAAGCAAGAATTTATAATACCCAAAAGGAAAAGAGTTCTGAGAAACATCTGCGTTTGTCCTTGAAAGACAATGAAAAGCACATATGGGGGGGAAAAAAAAAAAAAAAGAAAAAAAGATATTTCCAAGTCATGGGATGATCTATGATTTTTTCTACTCTTCAAAACTTTCCTTACCTATCAGAAATCACCAGACCTCAAAGCCAGCACTTTGCAGTAGTGGGAGAAGGTGCATGACCCAGCTTCCATTCTACTAAATTAAAGAGGATGAACTGAAAGCTCTGCTATTCACTGAAATAGTTGGAATTTGTCTGATAAATCTAAGACCACTTTATGACAAGCAAAGTTCAAGAACAGAACGGGTAAACATATGATGGCAGTATTTGAAATAGTAACAAAATGGTAAAAAGGGAACAGATGAAATGCAATTCTACATCACATTTAACAATCACACTGTCCCTTAGTCACTGCAATGCCACAGTTGTGAATTTCTGAAGATGGTAAATTTGTCCCAGCCACAACTCAGCAGTTGAGTTGTCTGAAGGCTTGCCAATGCAAGTAAGCACCAGCTGTCTCCTGCAGTACAGCTCTGGCCATCATGGGTGGCAGGGCTCATTCAGGGCTATCAGGCCACCTGGCTGCAGCTGGCCTTCAGATCAGCTGGGGATGCCCCACGAGCTGCTGGAGGATGTTCAGTCCCTCCCCTTCCTTCTCTTCTCTGGCTTTGGGCATTCCCCCCTCCTCTCCACCTTTTCTTACCTGCCTCTGAACTAGCACATTCCTTCGACTTTGAGATTAATTGGCTTGTTTGTCTCTCACCCACAGACACATACACACAATGAAAACTCCTGAAAACCTCTTCAGTCACATACCATGAAAAACACCAGTTGTAGCAGCAATCATTGCGACACCAAAGTAGGGTGTCTGCCATTAATGAGAGCCTAACTCACTTCTGCTTCTCCTTATGGTAAAAAGCTGATACTATTGTATTGCCTAGATCTTATTGAGGGGAAGAAAAAAACAGTCCAATTAGAGATGGATTCACAACAAGCTAGACTTTGACCCTTAGTTTTTACTTTGCCTGCCTTTTGTTTGTTTGTGAGACACTGTAATAGTTTACATTCAATATAAATTGAATCGGTGGCATGCCAAATCCGGACTCTGCAGACTCTGTAGGTAACCTAGGGTTAGAGGTTAAAAAACACTGACACCATGACAAATTGCTGTAATTTGAAGAATAATCTGAAATCCTACTGGGACACAATTGAGTTTGTGAGCCTAGTTGTTAATGATAATAAAAGCTGACACAGTAAAAATGATAAAATTAAAGAGAACACCCAGTAATACAAGTACCTCCAGTGCATGACATTGATGATCCAGTTAAGAGGGCTGGTAAAAATCTCATTGGCAAGTAACTTAATGCTCCTTTTGCACCTTTAAAATGCTCCACTTATTTGTAGAAATACAACTACTAAGTTCTTTTGTCTTGTCTTGTTCACGTGCTGTTTGTCATCATTTTAAAAGTACGCAGTTTACATAATGACTTCAGTAATGTAAGGTCATAATTTCCATTTCTGATTAGTTTCTATCTGTGTAGCAATAGATAAAAACCATATTTTTAATGTATTACACCCATGATACCTTTCTCTGCGTCTTTGACATACCATAAACCAGCTGGCAACATAAAATATAAATTGGCTAGCTATAAGAACAGATGAATCATTAATTACTCTGTACCAAAATGAGACAGACCAGTTTTACAGTATTAAATAGCATGTGTAACTGCTACTTAAAAACTATATTTAAATTTTAAAAGATTTTGAGAAACACTGCAAGATTTATATTCATGCTTCATACTGAACTGCATCTTTCACAAGCCTTGTGCTTCATATCACTATTCCCATCTTTGCAAGAATAGAGAGTAATGTCTTCTCTCAAATACAATTTAGAAGACAAGTAAACCATATGCTGCTAACATGCATTAAAAAAAAAAAAAAAAAAAAAAAAAACACCCCTACACTATAAATCTCTAAACTAAAGCCAACAGATTTCTGACATCTTTCTGATGGTGCAGTCAAACAGGGTGGGGGTGGTTAGAAGTGAAGCTTGTACATCAGGAATTGGCTGTGCAATTAAAATATTATAACAAGAGGCAAAGGTAAACTGACAAAATCTAAGAAACCACTTGGATTTGCTTTAGAAATGCAGGAAGACTCAGATCTGTCGCATGGACTGGTAGCTGTGATAATGTCTAAAACTGTACCACCACTGATGCTGGCTTCCTTCCAAACATTTTCCAGCTTAATCCCCAAAATAAGCACTCGACATTGAAGACTGCAAGGTTAAAAAACGCTATGTCTTTATTCATAATTAGCAGCCAACTGCTACTGCAACTCTATTTTATCATATAGAAAATGAATGCAATTGATCTGCCTTTGAATGGCAAATTGCATTTGCAATTCTTTCCAGGTTTTTCACAACGATGAAAGCTGTGGATGGGGATCTAAAGTGGTTCACTCAGCCTGTTATCTTCATCCAGTGGACTCGAAAGGCAAAAACTGTTACACATAAATCCAGCATCCTTTGACACACTTGTACGCTGCACAATATGTGTCTAAAACTTCTTATACTGCTTATCAAAGACATTCTAAAATTTCTACCAGTTTCTACCACATAATTTCTTCTTAGATCTTGTCTTCTCTCTACTGTTTCCCACACCCAGCAGCTTCCTACTGACTCCTGCCAAACCAAGCATCCAGGCTGAGATGATCGATCTTCCTTTTGAGAAAGCAGGGGTTTTTCTGTTGAGATAAGGCTAAAAGGAAATGGTTTCCAACTGCCCATCTACAGAGCAGAAAGGGGAAATACTATCCAAGTAAAAATGTGTAAAATCAGGTTTTCCTACAGGGCACATGACAGCAGCAAAGGAAAAAACAACATGAAGGCCTTAATTGGTACGAAGCATGTTAAAGCAGCGGTCCCTAGAATAAGTCAGTTCTTCAGTTATTTCTTCAACCAAAGTATTTCCACTGATCCCTGAGCTGCCCGGCTGGCATCTCTGAAGTGCTGCAGGCTCTTCATAGAGATACTAAAGGTCTTCCCATCAAACAGGCTAAAAGTTCCAGATTCAAATTTTAAAGTAATATTCCAAGAAGAATATTTCCAATCTGGCAACACTGTCAGGAGAATTTCTATAGCCATGTGTTGTGAATCGCATTCAAACAAATAATAAATTACTGTGGAAATTTATACTGCTCTAAACACTATGGGATATGTGGAATAGACAGATATTTGGTTTGTTAAGAAAAGGTGAATCACATTAATCATTTTAATTTTCACTGAGAATAAAGTATTCTAAATATAAACATATTTCAAAACAGAACAATCAATTATACAATGCTGATAAGTATTTGGTTCTACTTTTTAATCTTTGCAACACTCTATATGCAGGTTTTTACTGGTTTTCTATCAGTAAAAAGCAGCATGATACGAACAAACCAAGGCTCAACACTGATCCCAATCCCCACTTCTCAGGGACCCTCACAGACTTCACAAAAAACTCCCTCTTGAAGCAGGATTTTGTGGGAACTTCTGCACAGATCGGATTATGCAAGGTTGGGGCCCTGCTTGCTTTGTTCTTGTACAAATGAACATCTGCTTTGGCACACATGGCACAGAGCCCGCATTGCTAAAATTCAAGTGTTCTTCTGGGCACATCCCCAGACACTTGAAGAGAAACAGAGATCTTCAGAAGAATGCCATAGCTTCTTTATTTAACAATATCATGGTTTCTTGAAAATTATCATAGGTTCTTATATAAGACATAAAATTTATAAATTTATTCCCCCAAAAAAACAAAAAAAGCACAACTAACCTGGAAACAAAACTATGCGTGGCTCAACTGCACAGCATGTTAAAAGGAGAGCATCCAGCACATAAACCAAAGAAATTATCAGAGATTTTAAGCAGCAAATCATAATACATGATGAAAGACAGAAATCCTAACAAATTTCACTATATTTCCACATGTCCAAAAAGGAAGCTAAAAGTAGACAACACAAATACACAAGGTCTCACGAATATTTTTGTATACTTGGCATTATGACATCAAGGCATCAAAGGAAGCAATTAATTTCTACTACTCAAGCAGATTCTCTCTAATCCAGCCTTTCTGACTGGCAACTCTTGTTCAGGTATTAGTGATGAGAGAAAGTTAGGTATTGAAAATACATTACTGAAAGCAGAAAATAATATAAAAGATAAACAACGACAAAAAAAAATAACCTTAATTTGTAAAGTTTTTCAAAAAAGTTGCACAAGAAATGGTCGAATATATCTGATATTTACCAAAGAAGATACAGAATAAATGAGCAACAGAAGCATTGCTATTTCTTATTAATTAGGTATTTCAGTGTCCACTGAAAAATGTAAAACACAAGATTTTAGATTCTCTAACCAACTCAGTGGCACATTTGAACCTGGATTTGCAGTTCTCACTGGGAATGCAAAGAACAACAACAATAATAATAAAAAAAATTGGCAAAGCAAACTATGGCATTGCTTTTTTGTGACATGCCAAGACACCTATAAAACGTTAAACAGCAAAACAGAAAAACTCAAAAGTTAGTTAATGCAAGTTTTAGAAAGTGGCTGCCTCGAGGTCTCACAGAATTGTAGAGGTTGGGAGGAACCTCTGGAGATCAAGTCCAACTCCCTGCTAAAGCAGATTCCCTACAGTAGGTTGCATAGGAAACTGTCCAAATGTGCCCTGAACAATCTCCAGAGAAGGAGACTTCACAACCTCTTTGGGCAGCCAGTTCCTGTGCTCTGTCGCTCTCACAGTAAAAAAGTTCTTCCTCACGTTTGTATGGAACTTCCCATGTCCCAGTTTTGCCCCTTGCCTCCTGTTCAGTCACTGGGTACCACTGAAAAGAGCCTGGCCCCATCCACCTGACTTCCATCCTTCTGATATTTATAAATAGTGATGAAATATGTGGTGAAGGTACATTTCAGAGTCACTTGAAGCCGAGAAGTCAGTCTCTGCCTTTATTAATCCAAGGAATGTCTCATACTCAAAATCAGCTGCATTTTTGGAAGGTTGTGGAGAAAGCATTTGAATGGGACCATCAACAATAAAAATTATCTGGAACATTATCTCCATATTAAAGCTAGGCTTATAAAGCTGCACTTTGTACCTAATACTGTAGAAAAATATTCACTATATGCATGGATTTGGTAGTAGGCTTTTTTATGGCTCATTAAACAACGGTGAGTAAAATGACTGGAAGACGCAGTTGGGAGACGTAATGCTCTCAACTATCACAACTTTTAAAAGGGATTGATACAGTTAGTGAACAGAAAACGTGGCTGTAGGTGAATTTCTCAATTTCATATCAAATTAGGAAGGCTTTCATCTCTCACTTTTAAAAACATGCTGAACTTCAAGTAAACTTTAGTAAGGATTTCAGGACATGACCCATTTGATGCACATGACTTTTTACTGAAGAAGTATTTTATCTAATACAATACAAATAGGTCAGTGCTTCTGTTCTAGTTCTTTCCGTTATAACTAAAATCAGTACAGACTAAAATTAATACACACAGCAGATAAAGAAAATAGAAGTTATTACCATAACAATACTCAAGAGATACAATCAGGTCACACAAAATGGGGAAAAAAAATCACAAGTGTCACTTCAAAAAATCAATAGTACTACCATAGAATCATAAGATATCCCAAGTTGGAAGCCCATTAGGATCACTGAGTCCAACTCCCAGCTCCACATGTGACCACCCAAAATCCAAACCCTATGTCTGAGAGCAGTACCCAAACACTCCTTGAACACCAGCAGCTCAAGGCCATGTCCACTGTCCTCGGCAGCCCACTCCGCGCCCAGAGCTCAGTGCTGCCTTTTCATTCCCTGTGGGGAGCTGTAGGCCGCTATGAGATCTCCCTCAGCCTCTTCTGTTCTCACCTGCTCCTCATACATTTTTCTATCCAGAGCCCTCACTATCTCCTTTAGATGCTCTCTATTAGTTTTATGTCCTTCTTATTTTGTGGTATGTTATCACCAAAGTGCAATAGGATCCATCTTGCTACTACAAACAACTGTGCATTAAGCAAATACCCACCATGTAAGGAAAGGAAAAGATATTTAGCAAATGTTAAAAAAAAAAAATGTGAAATCCATTGCGTACATGCCCCTGTATTACTAAAGCATAAGGCGATATACCAGGCTTTTTCCTGTCCCTACCTACAATCTGACTGTTTTAAGCAATCAGAAGTTCTATATTCATACAACTTCATTAACAGAAAAGTAAGGAGCTGACAGGATCGATTTAAATCTAGAAGTCAAAGTTGTTCATGTTTAAGCACAAAAACACAACTCACGTGCCATTTTCTTGTAGAATTACAATAGTCATAGTAAAGCATGAAGAACTTGAGCATTTTTTGTCATATAAATGATGCAACATAATTTGAAGAACTAAGTTCTGCCATAGTTCTCAATTTCCCTGTAATAACAACTGATGGTAAAATAAAAAGACAAAAAATACTCTGAAACATATTACTGGTTGCAACTACAACCCAAAATTAACCTATCTGCTATTGGTATCGTGTGGAAAAGTAGCACATGGATGGTGATGCCAACAGTACGCCCTTGCTGTTCTTGATGGAAGCAGTTTGCAGAATTCCTGCAGCTCCCTGTGCTGGCCCCCTACCCCTTCCACTTCCTCCCTACCTTACTCATTTCTGTTTCAATTGCCAATATACCAAATGAGTAAATTAAAATTATAAAAACTCATTACCTCTGGTGTCATTTAAAAAAAAAAAAAAAGAAACAAGAAGAAAAAAAACCTATACAACTACTCGCACATAAGCAAACTGTGCCAGTTCTCTAATATGTTTCTTGTCCTGTATTCTACACTCTCATTCCCCAGTCATCTTCTATTTGTCTCTTTCAGAAGATCATCCCTAAGGGACAAGGATAAAGTATTTGTATGCTTTGCAGCAACATTTCTGCACCATCATTCTCTTATATAATACTGCTGTGTTGTGACAAAGTTTCCAACTCTGTCAACTGCAATGTCAACAAGATTCATATGCAGAATTTGCTCTTCCTTTGCAGCAGTTTCTTCTTTAAACAGCTTGCATTCTCTTTGCCAAAATGAGACTGAATGTGGTTGAGCATAAAGAAGTCCACCACTTGAAAAAGCAGTTATTATAATTAAGAAAGAACATAAAATCGGCTGGACGTGGTCAAAAGCCCACACAGCTAAGTATCAGAAACAGCCTTGAGGGACAGATAGAGTAGATGCAGCATACAGAATATTTAATTGTTTTTAAGCAATTAACATCCCTCCTTGTGGCAGAAAAGTTCACAAAATATCCATTATTTTTTCTTCTTTTTTTAAATGTATTAGGGGTACTTTTTCATGAGCAACTTTGTGCAAGCACAAGTCTTTCTGTGTTTCTTGGCTTCAGAACGAAAGCAGAAATCCTGGTCCTTTTTCTCTACTAGTTCTGTTTTTTACAGCTCCATCTGAATTCTTTGCTCTGAGCCAGATGCTCATGGCAAGATTATACTCCTTCCTATACATTCCTTCCTTTCACAGAAAAGAGGTCAAAGCATACCCATACACTGTTCATACTCTAATTAAAAATAAACAGAAAACCACTGTTATCTATTCCAAATTAATCAAATTACATGAGAAAAAAAAATCAGTTTGCTCCAACAGGAAGAGCAACATAAAATCCTGTTTCCCCTAACTCTAATCTCCTGATTCATTTCTAAAACTCAGAACATGTTTCATTACACATAAAATAATGACCAAAAAGCAGGAAGCAAGTTAATACCTGTAGTTGACAAATACTGAAAAGGCAATCAGACTGAGTAGGCATGTACACTGTACAGACCTCTCACAGTCAAGAGACCTATCCACTCATTTATTCATATCAGCAAAAGGATTCTGTGGTTCACTGGCTCTAACTGATAATATTTAAGGGGATCAAGCTGAAGACACATTCCCGCAACTCTATTTTCCCGCTTACATTTCTGTTCATTTCTCACATCCATGTTCTTCCATATTTTTTCAGATTATAATAGTTTGCATTCCAGTGTGGTGTTCTAGTGTTAACTGCTACGCTCACGATTTTTTTCTTTTGCACCATCAGGTGGTGACTAGAACTGATTATCAAACACCATGCTAGTTAAAGTTTGTCATGGATCCCAACAACTAAACTCTTGCATTACTATCAGACAACATGAGATCCACTACTGCAAATCATGATCATTAGAGCTACTAAGGCAAACAAGATGACATAGAATTGTATAATCAAAGAGCATCCTGAGTTGAAAGAAATCCAAGATGTCCAACTCTTGGCTCCACAAAGGACCACCCAAAAATCAGACCATATGAGAGAGAAGGTTGTTCCCACGCTTCTCGAACACCAGCAGCTCAATTGCCTTGCTTGATGCATGTCAGGATATGGTTGCTTTCCTGGCTGCCTGAGCACACTGTTACCTCTTGTTCAACTTGCTGTCAACCAAAGCCCCCAGACGCCTTCCAGCAGGGCTGCTCTCCAGCATCTCATTCTTCAGTTTGTATGTATAGCCAGGGTTGCCCCCTTCCAGGTGCAGAATACAATTCTTCAAATACACTTTGGAGCTCGCTCTGTCATCTCACAGCAGAAATCCACTGCAATTTACAAAAGAGGATTGTCCAAAAAGGTTTTAGACTGCCATTCTTACGTCTTCTGATTCTCAGGTTACACTAGGGATAAGACATTTTCCAGAAGTGATTTTCCCCAAAGTAGCCTATAGGCTGAGGTAGTAGAATGGCAGCAGATAGTTGTGATGATCTGCAAGAAGCCTTAACTGAAGAATGTTACTGGGGTGATCTACTCAATATAGAAAGATCTTGGTCAATATGTCAGTGAACAAACCAGAAAGATATGTGCCACTTATTTAACAAGATGAAAAACCCCTCTGCTAATACAGAAGTGGAACAAAATCAATAGCTATATGGGAAGACCCCAGAGCTCTCTCTTCCTTTGCAGCTTATGTGAGATGAGAGACTACTACCTTTGCCTTAAGTTCTCTTTTATGACTACTGTAAAACTTACAGCATTATACCACTGTTGTTTTATACGTACATACAGATACAATTTAAAAATGCCTTTATTTAAGCCATGCATCAAAAGCAGAGTTCATTAATAAATACTTCCCTGAACTGTTTCCTTTTTCTACACTAGAAACTGTGGAGACACTATCAACAGTGTCATTTTTTAAACCATTACAGTATTGGACTCATAAATAAGAAGAGCTGTGGGGAGTTGCAGGAGAAAGGAGAAGGGGAAGAGAGAAACAGACTCAATGATAAGAAAGTAGACGAGGATGTAGAGGACTTGAATTACAAACTGCAGAAATTATCATAAAAGCTCACATAAACAAAAATTAATATGCATTTGACTCAACGCAAAAACTGCATCTTGGTTCCACAAGTATACAAATTGGAATGTTGAATCTGTTCAGCTTCCGGGAGTCAAATTAAAAAAAAAAAAAAAAAAGGAAATGGAGGGGGAAGGAGGGAGGGAAGAGAACCACATCATATTAAAAAGTCTTTCTGTGGAAAACATTCTCTCCTAGTGTTCCCCATCCATGTACCCTGCAAGGCACAAGAACATACCAAATATGCATGATGACTGTCTCACTTTGTTGGCATGTGCTGGTAAGAAGGATATACAACAAGAAACTGTTTTGGTTCTTTTCAGCTTTGACTCATCATTAAACAACAACGTTTCAGTGCACAGACTGCTTAAGAAACACTTATTTCCAATTCTCTGCTCTTCTGGTTCAAGCTTGTCTTTCCCAATCTCACTATTCACCTCCTCTCCCACTAGCACTACTCATTATAGCTGATAGCATAATTTGCTATGCTAATGCCTACTGTAAAAGCAGTAAACATGGCTTTTTTCCAATATAGCAAGAAGGAAGATTATAAAGTCATAATTCCTGATCTTCTCATAAAATAGCTGTCCAGGCGTTCTGTTCTCCATCTGCTCCGCGGTTATCAATCTGTGATACACCAGCACGCAGCAAGGACTCAAGCTGTGAGGGAGGTACAATTCCTACCTGTGCAGTTTTATAAGGCTGGAACACTGCTGCTCATGGTTTTTTAAATCTGTCCAAACACAGTCAAATACATTTAAGAAAGGAAATAAATTAGTAAGCAATTTCAGCAACCCAAAATAATCTCATAATATTTAAATTGGAGCTGTATTTCTTGTATGCCTTATCTTACCTTCAGTAGACTGCTTCATTTTTCTGATCAAATCTCAACACTGTAAGTGAAGCTAGATGCTATCACATTAGCTTTCCCTATTTTACATAGTTCCCAGCTTTCAAATACAGTGAATACCAACTTTTTTGTTTTAAAAAGACTTTTTCATGACTCAAAACATTTCATGTTGCCTTGGTTAAATTCTTTACACTTCTGTTTCAACTGGCACAGTAAATACATAGCTGCTGTTTGTTCCATTAAACAGGCTGAAGCCTCGCAGTCTGGGCTTTTGTTTTATAATCACTCAGACAGGAGAATGGGAGGACAGATTCCATTATAAATATTAGAAAAATACTTTGATTTATGCTTTTAAAGCTAAATAGGCCATAACAAAATAAAGACCCCTTTTAGTCCCCATTTCCTCTCCAGAAACTTCTAATTAATTTTCCATAATAAAAGGAAGGTTAAAGATAGGGTAATTGGCAAACTTTGTTGATGAGAGACAGAGTGGTCTATTATGCCCCCAGAAAACACCTTGCATGACCCTCTTTTCAAGAAAGAAAGATGTATTAACAACTCCCAATTTCATTTTAATTGATGCTCTCTATGCAGTACTGCCATGTCCATCTTACTTTTGTGTCTGCAACCTTCTGTAGACACCAGGCTCTCTCATACGCAATCATCTTCATTCCTCTGACCAATGAAGTCAGTGCTTGCAGTCACTGAAGTTCTTCACTGCAACATTCACAGCAATGTGAATTCCTTCCTTCTTCCCAGAGATTGAAAAATAAACTTTCTAAGTCTACATAACAACTTTAAAAAAATGTATCAGAAAATCCTGAACAAATGCTTTCAGAAACAAGCTGGATTTGACATTTCTAAGATCTGTTATCTGCATAAATGTGCAGAAGGCATTCACCTGCGGAATTTCCCAAAAAGCTGTGAGACAGTGGGAATTATGGCAATTTCATATCCTTTCAGTGCTGCTTTTTTACTTAGCTCAGCTACTCTTTTGATTCTATGCAAATGAATGGAAGGATACAGCCCAATGAATTTCATTAATTCTGGGATCCATAAGCAAGGCCCAAGGTGACCTGTCCTGACCTTCTGAACACACGACACAATTTCTAACGAAGTAAACAACATAGGGCAGGGCAGAATGCTAACACGCTCAATCAGCTTCCAGCACCTTTCCACTGCTTTGGGTAGATACAACTCTCTCATTCATTCTTGCTAGCACGTGAGTTTTCATCACTCACTTAATTGAAGGGACCATCCATCATCCACCAGCAACTAAGAAATAACTTTTTGTTTTTCCATCGAATATGTTACAGATTAGCTACGTTTCTGTACTGCACTTACGTGTCCAGGTTTTGGTATTGGTGTGCAGCAGCTGTCTCATGTCAGATCACAGCTGTGTCCAAAGGGACCTGCTGCTGCCAGAGCTGAGCCATGAGTCCAGGTGTGCTTCTTTGAGAGCAGACTAAAGAAAGAGGAAAAAGCTGGGCAGCAGCAGGTGGGAGACAGCAGCGAGAAACATAGGAGAAGCAACCCTGTAGGCAGCAGGGTCAGTGCAGAAGGAGGCCAGGAGCTCCAGGTGTGGAGGAGCAGTTTCCTACAACCTGTGGTGGTTTTGGATGTCTTCAAGAGGCCTCTAGGGCACTTCTGAGAAGGAGAGTGAAAGAAGGGAATGCTCAAACACTTATAATCTGTACAGTTCCATCATGACTTGAAGCTCTTATATTTTCTTAGTGCCTAGAGATTGCTGTGATAGACCAGAACCCTTTACACTAGCACCATACAGAAGTACTGTAAATCTGTCATTAATTTCTCTTAAACTCATTAGAACAAAATTTCAGTCCAGTCACTTATGCCAAGTAAAGCTTTAAACATAAATACGGCTTTCCACTCTGACAAATAAATATGCAGTCCGCACACAACAGCCTGTCAGCTCCAACCTGTCAGCAGCCCCACAAGAAAAGTAGTAATTTCACAGGAAACGCAGCCAGATGATAATCATAACTGGAAAACTGACAGCAAGAGGTTGAGATCAGTTCCACAGCACAAATTGAGAAAAGGAAATCAGATAGAAGATGTATACAGATAACAAATTGGTCTCCATTATGCAGGAGATCAGATTAAGGCACATTCTACTCACAGTGCAATGCTCTGCAGAGACAAACAAACTAGTTTAGATACCACAGGCACTACAGCTCAGCCTGCTGTAAACAGCCCAGCTGAGGAAAATTTTTAAATGGGAGATGAAAACATGGAAAGGCAACAAAAGAAGGAGTATAAAAGCACTGCTCAGGAGCTTGGGGGCAAAATGGGGGAGGCCAGTGCTCACCTGATGTCAGAGCTAGGGAGGGACATTTTGGGCAACACATAGGGAGCTGTAGGCATGCCAGCTGCAAAAGGAAGTCCAGAGAATCTCTGGGTGACAGGCAGACCCAGTGAGAGACAAGAGAAGGCCCAGTTGTCTTTTTTGTCTTGATCTGTACAGAAAAAGCTTCTGCATATACACAGCATGCTTAGAGTGGGAGGCTAGTGTAGGTAACTCTGAAGTCCCTTCACGCCAATACTTCTGTGATTAAACCAGCAAGATAAATAATCAAAGTACTGCACAACCGAAGTATGTTTCTCCTGTAAGCACTGTCTTCCTTTTACTGACTTTCCATACCCAAAACTAGATATATCCTTCACAGAAATATTCTTGAGGGATGTGACACATAATTTACTTGCTCCAATTACATCTCTGTCTGTATGAGCAAGCCATTTTGAAACAGAGTTCTGAGTTTGTTACTCTCTGCAAATTACAATCAGAGATGCACCAACTGTCTCATCAATCAAGGCAAGTCTGAAGAAATATGTTGACAGTAGGCTTTAACTGCTCATCAGCACTGATAATTTTATCCTGTTGAATTGCTTCTCACCCTGTAGCACTGCTGTAAAGGACAAGCAAGCAAGCAAGCTAGAGCTCCAGACAGAAAGAACAGGGGAGCAGGAGGAATGCACTACTCCTCTCATCTATAGAGATGGTTCTATCCTCATCAACAGGGCACGTGCAGATCTTCCCTACAGCCCCTTCCTGGAGCCTCTGCTGTGCCAGGCCATGTTTGTTCTCTTACACTCTCCCCTGGGAGTACAATGTTGCAGGAGAAAGGGAGTTTGATTCTAACACTTACTCAGTTGTCTGTAACTGGAGAACATAAAAAGCATTCTTTATGCAAGGAAAGACAAGCAAAAGCATTTTAGGGAGGAAAGCTGTTTTTACTGTGTTTAAAGGGAACGGTTTTACTTTGATTTTTTTTTTTTTTTTTTCCCCACTGACAACTCATAAAGCATACTTAAAGAAAACACAAAACCCAAGAAGATTGCCTAAAATGATCTTTTTAACTTCTTACAGATGCCATGATCTAATTGCTTTATTGAACTCAATAATTTAGTTTTAAAATATCGCATTTATAAGAACTTACCTACAAATCACTTGTCAGTTCTCACCAAACGTGAGCCATAAGGCAGGCCCATCCCTGCCCCAGAACAGTCTCAGCAGTTGTTTCACACCATCTCCAACAGAGCAGCAAGCAGCACAGCTGATAGCACTGTTCCTTTTGCTTGACAGTTTCTTGCTAAAATTAACGTTTCCAATTTAGTTACTTACTCTTCCCACAGTCCAATTATGAAGGAATTTCTTCTTGAGCACAGTATTAACTTATAAATATTAATGAAATTATAACTTATCTATTGAGCATGGTATTGACCTGGTATTCTCCCAATTATTGCTCAAATCTATATAAAGAAAATTAAATTTCTCAACTAATTTATAAATTAGAGAACATAAGATTAAGAAATCAGAAATACTGAGTTAAATATGTATTTTTTTTTACCTTCAAGGAAAGACGTATATATGCAATGGCTTAGAAGAACCATTCTTGCTACAAAATCTATTTTAGGCTTAGAAACTTACAAGTTATTTTGTATTTTTCTAAATCACTAAACTGGGTGTGTTTTTTGACACTGTAATAGATATTGCTACATTTTTAGCTTCTTAAGTAAATACTTACATTTTAAAAGTCACATTGGATTCAACAAATAAAAACAAATAAACAGATAGTTTTTGTGAGGTAATCATGGACAGTAGTAGTGAAAACATCTTCTTCCAAATATTTAAACTAACTTAGCGACTCAAAGGTGAAATTTCTGCTTCTATCAACATTGTATAAGCTCCAAGGCAGCTGTCAATAACAGCCCCATGGAAACCTACATAAAAATCTGGTTAAAAACAGACCTTTTCCCCTTAAGAGCAAAACAAAAGGGAATCAACCCTCTAGCCACTGCAGAAGCTCACACCAGGGGCCCCCTGTGAGCCCCAGCTTCCACCAGGCAGATGGGTCCCTGAGGCACCCAGGGTTCCTCTGCACTTTACAGCACTGTAAATTGCCAAGGCACTTTGTGGAATAATGAGACCCATATCCTAAAGATCACACCAAAATAACAGACTAATAGGAACTTTTCATATTTCTTGTTAATTCTAAGAGATAACATTTTTAGAGGTTCTTACTTTTAAAATAAATAAATCAGTAAAAAACCTTTGGTGCCGAAAAGACTGGGGGTTTTTTGAAGCACCTGTAGATCCTATCTGTGGTATATTCTCAACAAGCTTCATTTTTCTCATCCATTACCCTTTACCCTGCAGGCAATCCAACCCGCAGCCTGGCACGCCTCGCAAGGCGGCCGCCATCAGAAACTCAACTACAAAGCTGGTGATGTCTCTCTACCAGATCTCATAAATGCTCTCTTTCCAGAGAAAAATATCCCTCGTTTCACAGTCACACCTTATACACGCCATTGCTTTTTGGCAGCACACTCCTTTGTGAACAGTCGTCAAGGATGAAGTACGGGAAAAGTAAAATTTCATCAAAAATCTCTGATGAACACTTTGAGACCTCGCTGAGAACTGCAACCACTGCCATCGAACTGCAGTGACACATTCGTTTCTCAAAAACAAGGTCAAATATCCCACTACTTTTTTGGGGTTTTTTTACTCACTTTTTGTTAATGTTTTAAGAAAAATATTAAAATATGGGTTTTTTTTTTTTTACTGAGATATTAATGATATTGTGCATTTTACAAGGGCTGCTCTGAAAATAATGCCTCCTCCTTTTATTATGTTGGCCCACAACGCCAGAAGCAGACATTGGTGGTACGGCAGTACAGGGTGAACCTTCCCACCAATATTCCATTACATTTTGTTGCCATGTGACAGATGGCAGTAGAGGAACGCATTGACAAAATGGTCTCTGACACAGAAGTGCAGATGAAGCAAAGATGTCTCGCTGAATTCCTCCATTCAGAAAAAATGGTACCCACTGACATTTACTGATGCTCGCTGAATGTTTATGGAGACCAAGCAGTGGATGTGAGCACAGTGAGGCTGTGCGGGTGCACCTCAGCAGCGGCAAACAGTTTGGTGCTGCTGGTGCAGATGTTTAAGAGCATGGTACGCAGGCTCTTGTTCACTGCTGGCAAACATGCACAGCTAATGGTGGCGACTATGTTGAAAGTGTTTTCTAGCTGAGAATTTGCTCTACCAACTAGTGTTATTGTGCACTTTTAATCTGTTGCTTCCACTGAAATAAATGGATGGCATTACTTCTGGACCAACATACATGTATGCAGCCCGAGACAATTCCTCTTCATTCAGTGCAGCCCAGGCAAGCCAAAAGGTTGGAAAGTCACGCTTTACAGGTATTGATGCTTAAAAACTATAAGGTTCTTAGTGCCTATGATAGCATTTTTCCAGACCTAATTAGGAAACATTTAGCACTTCCAGCAGTGCATGTATGTGCCCTTAAAGGAGACCCACAAAGGCCAGGACACAAAGGGTCTTTGTTGCAAGCACAAACTGGAACAGGAAGGCAGAAGGAAGGTCGATTAGATGGGTGCCCTCATGAAGAGCCCTCCACACATACGTCACAGTGTTACACCACAAGAATCCCAAACAAAAATTCAGCAAAGTCCTTGAGGCTGGTACCCCACAGCCCAGCATAAAAATGTCTTCAAAGGTATCCAGAGCACAGTGCCAACCCTCTGAACTCAATCACTGTGCCTCCCTTCACCAACAGTGATACACAGTTCTTACCTAATTGGGCATAAATATTCTTATTTAGGGCATCACTCATCAACAAATTGCTTGTGCTACCTGTTACTAGAAGCCACTGGAAATGTTATGGCCTTCTCTCTTCTCAGCTCTACATCCTCATTCTTTCAAAAGCAATCAGGATAATATTTCATTTTGATTAGATAAAGAGTTCCTACAGACTGAAGAATTACTGATTATATTTAAATGATGTATACAGTTGAACAGAGGAGCACCAAATAACCTAATTAAAAAGAATACTTGAATTTATTTCAGTAGCATGTTAACAACTAAATCTAATTTTATTTATAGCTCCCAGCCTTTGAGAAATAACTGAATCATAGTTCTAGTGCCACCAGCTGCCAAATTAAAGCCTCTCCAGTGTCACAACCTGCCAGGTCACAGAACTGCACCTTTGGGGTATTGAATTGTCTCTTTCCTTTGACTTAAGTGTGCATATATAGATATACAGAGAGAGAGAGAGATAAAAGAAATAATAAGTTTTTAGAAGTTTGCTGTAATTGTTTCAAAGCCTGTTCTTTTTTTGTTCAAACACACAAGCACTGCATCTCTACCACAAAGAGTTACTAATAGTTCCTCTGAATGTTTAAATGTACTATCAGAAATGCAGTACCTCTGAGGAAGACAGAGCCAGAAGGTGAGATTATTTCACTTTAGAAAGTAATGATAAAATTAATAACAATATTTTATACATGAGTCATCTGAATAAACCAGTAATTAGTTACCATATGTGACTCACAGATTATCTCATTTTCATTCATAACTGCCTCTTGAGAGGAATCAATTTGCAGGGTCACCATCTAAGTCATGAAACAAAAAAGTATGGGCAAAAATGCCAACATTTTTATTCCATATGAGAAATAAGTGACCAACGCAACCATTTTCTAACGCAAAACAAGCACACTACATCTCTAAATGTATCCTTCACTTTTACTGGAGAATAACTTAGACTTTCTCTAGTTCCTATTAAGCCCACGATTTACCATTTACAGATTCAACTCTGGACAAAGATCTTCAGAATTCAATGGTTCTGGACTGGAGACCTGCGTGTGAGTTAGAGTTTAGTAATTATTTTGAAGGAGAATTAACAGCTTCAACTTGACGACGGAGCCAGGCACTGCAGAAACATCTTTGAAGAGATGAAACTTCTCCAAAGGGATCATGGTACAAGTTAATTTTAAACTAATATAAAAGCTAATTTTGGATATAAAATTAGAGCTTCAGGAAAAAGCAAAGAGACTTGATGTATTGTATCAATACACTTACCACAAGTCTAAATCTTGCAACTATATTTAAATAGACACCATTTGAATACTTAGCTAAATGGAAAGCACTCAAATTATGAGCTACAGCTGTAAAAATAACAGCTGCTCTACTTATTCTTCCTTGAGGATCTAGTTAGATTAACACCCATGTAACACTTATGATTTATTCATTGGTTTCTGAGTAGAAACAAAGTAGCTAGACTGAACTATAAAAAACAGGTTAGTATAGTTTCGCCTTTCAACATGTTTGAGAAACAGCAATGTGAACTCTTCGAACTTGCACGGGGCTTTTTTTCTCTAGTTTAGAAAAGCTAACTTATGCACATGATTCTGTTTTCATCGCACCAGTGATACAGTCAGCATCATTTTAAGAACATCTTGACTCCCAGCTCCAAAATTAAAACAGAGAACTGTAAGATCTAAATGCAAACTAAAGAAGCAATACCATCATCTGACAGAAAGTGATGAGCTTCTCTAAGCACACTGTATTTTAAAAAAGAAAAAATAATGCAGGGGGTCTGATGATGAATGCCTAATGCACTGCAGTTACTGCATGGAACTTCCAGAGCAATTCCTCCTTAATGCCCTATTGGTCCATATGGGCAAATCTGAAAGCATGCGACTTCAATACTAGCTAGACTTGCAAGACTTCAATAAATGCTGACATGTTGCATTTCTGTGGCACTTCTCAAATTCTTCCACTAATGCTTACACCACTGGAACCAGAGGTACCAGCTACTAGCAGAGGTGAGAATGGAGGTGGTGTTTCTGATCAGGGGGAGAAAAAAAAAAAGGAAAAAAAAAACAAAAAAACCCTTCCACACCTCACTAAGTTGCTCTAAGCCAGGCACAAATGGCTTTAGTGTACAGCAATTAAATCTCTCTTCCATCTTATTTCTAAGTTCATTTAGCAAGAAAAAAAGTAAAATCAGCATTAATTTCTGGGAGAATTCTGATCCATTCAGTTTTCAGCCTGTAACCAAGAGTTTCATGATCTCAGCAAAAGCATAAAGGTGTTGGCTGATGCTCAGAGGTATCAGGCATCAGGCAAAAGCACCAAGGTTGTTTGGGTTTTTCTTGGAGAAGATGGAACAGCAGCTCCATGTCCTATTGCTTGTGTCTCCAAAACCACGTACTTTTCACAAACAAGATTATTTTACAGTGTCCTCACACATTCTAAAATTAGATGCAATTACTGTACATTTGCTCCTAATTTCCAACTAATCCCTATGAAACTAAACATCATTTTTATTAAGTTTTACTGGAAAAACATTTTAAATCATACTAAGATCACACTACAGTTGTTAACACATACCTTTTTAAACACATAAAAACACTTTTCTTTCTTTTTTTATACTTGAAAACAAAGAATGAGTAACTGTAATGCAAGAGAGGCTCTGTCCATGAAGATGAGATACACAGTGGATAAAAACAGTGTGGCCACCACTGCTTACACTCTCTACCAGTTGGGATATCAACAGAAGAAAGGCTTTAAGAATGGATTTTAAAAGAGCGTGGGATCCTTAATTGACAAGGAAGGACAGAACTGGATTTCTCCTTCGTATGGATGCAAATTATTCATTCGAGTAGAGAGCCACTCAATGTGAGCAATGGTTGTTGAATCAGCCTCAGGTAAGCATCCAGGATGTACAATTATGGTGAACAGATGCAAGTGTAATAAAAAAGGAGAAAATCAAAGAGACATACCATAAAGCATCTTAATACACTAAAAATGATGTGTATACACTCAGGTATTTAAAAGTAAATGAGATGCACTAAAAATGATGTGTATGCAGCCAGGTATTTAAAAGTAAATGAGCCAAATCTTTCCAGTTTTCACTTAAGTAAATTCCCAATAAATCCAACACCAGTTTACTCATTAAGGTGCTTTTTTC
>JAOWBP010002392.1:52930328-52941940 GCA_028571105.1 Tragopan temminckii
TGGAGAAGGACTGCTATTCCCGATATAGGCCTCTCCATAAAACTCACAAATTATTCATTTAATGTTCCATCACTGGGTAGAAGGTTATGGTTTGTGTTATGAAACAGGTCAGACTACACTGTCAAAATCACTGCTCTTTTCTTATCTTCAGTCTCTGTCACATCAAAACAACAGGAGAGATCTTTCCCCAGCAGAAGCTCCAATAATGGAAACATTACATAAAAAAGCCTAATATTTCAAATATCAATTTAATTTTTAATCGATCTTCCTAGCACCTTAATATTGGAGCTCAGATGGACCAAATGCATACCAACTGTTAAGATAGATGTGCTATTGCCTCTACACAGGTCACTCACTGCGTGTACCCTAATTCTGTCAGCTAAACTCTACAAAGATCAGGGTAGCTGATATTTCCTAACCATCTAATTTCTATAGCAAAGTAGAGAAACAACCAACTGCGTATTGGTTTGTTTTGGTTTGTATTTCTTCCTTCATCTGTCCAACCGCCAATGGCTCCGCCAGACATTTCAGTACCAAGGCAAGGCACAGTGAACGTACCAAATAAGCAGGCCCAGAGGTCTCTTTAGGTTAGACATTGCTAGAGTTTTCCTTAAAGAAGATATTTTCCTATCAGTATAAATGGTAAATGCTTTATTTTATTCAGAGCAAAAACCAAAAAAACTAACTTAATATACGCTACTTGTTTAAACAAAGCAAAAGTACCAGTACAGAGGTATCCAGTAATATAGAAGAAAGATATGAGATAAAGGTTGTGTTATTTCTCTTAAACATAATGAATTTTAAAATCTATCAAAGCTTTTCACTTATATTTAAAAACACACAATAGCAAATGAGCAGACAATTGCCCTTGAAATCCAGTGTACTCAGAAATGTTTGGAGACTTAAGCCCTGAGTCTTTGCATATAATCTACTGTGTATATTTACACAGTATCATGCTGAGAGGGAAGTTTTAAATAACATCCCAGCAGCGCTCATTGAAGTTACAGCTCGACTGGATTTCTGCATGAGATGTCCTCAGCAGTGCAAGCCACAGGGGGCAGCTGGCAGGGACAGGGACAGTGAGTTGCTGCAGCTGCCTTTCAGCTCAGGGGTTCCACACACACAAAGCCTGTGCCTGGGCACTGCACAGCAACCAGGGCCTGATGAGAATAATCTGTACCTTGAACTGCATGCAGAGGCTGACAGAACATCACAGCTGCATGGAGTTGTGTATGGGTGCTACCTACGTTTGGACTTACAGTAACGAAAGGAAACCACGAAGACTGCTAAATAGAAGCATTGCTATGTAGGACTCCAAAAAAAGTAACAGCCTCTGCATGCCTCCAGAGAAAAAAGAATTATAGAATCATAGAATAATAGCCTATAGAATAATAGGCTGGGAAAGACCTCTCAATTCACTAAGTCCAACCATCAACCCATCACCACCATGGCACTCAATACCACATCTTCCTTTCACTGAACACTCCAGGGACAGTGACTGCACCACCTCCCTCGACAGCCTATTCAAATGCCTTGCCAGTCTTTCCGAGAACAAATTCTTCCTAATATCCAAACTGAACTTCCCCTGGCACAACTTAAGGCTCATTTCTCATTGCTGTTGTCTGGAAAATGAGGTTGACCCCCACCTCACCACAACCTCCTTTCAGGTAGTTGTAGAGAGCGAGAAGATCACCCTAAGCTCCTCTTCTCCACACTGAACAATCCCAGTTCCCTCAGCCACTCCTCATAAGATCTGTGCTCCAGACCCTTCACCAGCTTTGCCCTTCTTTGGACATGCTCCAGCACCTCAATGTCTTTCTTGTAACAAGATTAACTTGGAATGACCTGGAATAACAGAGACAGTTCTAACCATGGTAAATAAAGAATGAAAAAAGAATGAAGAATGAGGAAGAATAAGGCATACTGTGTACAAATATATATGTAATTCAGAAAAAATGAGTCAAAGAATACAAATATCTAACGGCATGTAAGAACAAAGAATCAATGCAGTATCAAAAGATACTTGTAGAACAAGTTTAAGTTATTACAGTTCTTTGCTACTCAAGACACTGCAAAAATAGTTTACTAATCTATGTGTATCTACAGAACTAGAACAATACCCAGCTTAAACCCTGCACATCTCTTGCTTTATTTTCCTAATATCTAAAGGATACAAGCTTAAACTTTGCCACACACTCACCACTTCCTGCTAGTTAGATTTTCCTTCCATACATTATGTATAGCCATTCTGTCAATAGCCAGAGCACTGCATCTGGTCTAGGAAAATGGAACAGATAAAATCTCCCATCAGCTGAAGCTGAAAAGATTGGCAAAGGGATGCAGTGTGCCAGTACGTCCCACACTGCAGGTTGTTCTATCCCACAATTCTGTCATCCCAGCTCTTTCTATCAGCACGCCTAATAATTAAATACATAACATGCTTGTCACGTTATAACTCATCCAAGATGCAGCAATCAAATTTCCTGTTTGAAAAACCTAAATCATCATAATGCAACCTAAGGCCCTTCTCTACAATCACAGCACAAGCTGTCATTCCACAGTGCTCAGATCCTGACCTCTGAGACTTCAGGCAGAGCTGACTGGCCACTGACAAGTCTGAAAATACGATGCGACAGTTTCAACCATAAACATACAACAAATAACTCCCCTGGTTTTATTACTTGTCATCTACTACACATATTAAAAAATATATATCCTAAGCAAATCTCTGGGAGGATCTGAAGAGCTGTGATCTAACAGACATTTCTCTACTTTCAGAAAAGAGAGGTATCTATGTTCTGCATCCCTGAATCCCAAGCCAAAGGGGAGAACAAAGACAGCAGCTACTATTTCATGGTTTCAAGCAATACTTTATAACTGTTCCCCATAGAAAAACAGCTATCACTTCATCAGCAAAAATTGATGTGAAAAGCCAGGTTTCTACTCCTAATGAAGTCCATGAAAGTTCTAGTTATCATTGGGTAGGTTCTAAATTGACTCCCATTGGGATACAAATCATTTTTGAAAGATCTTTTTTTTTTAAAAAAAAAAAAGAAAAATAACTATGTATGCATTTTTGAAATATTAATTATTTTCAGCCACTGTCAATTACATTAAAACCTTGCTACTTCATAATAATGACAGAGATGTCTACGGAGAATTACTGAATTCTGCAAATTAACAACTGACTGCAAAATACAATAAAAAAGCAACTCTAATTTAATTGTTTGTGCCACCTCAGAACATAATAGTCCATGTGCTATGTAATATCTTAGTAATAGGGCTTCTTAGAACCACAGAATCATCATAATACAATCATAGAATCCTTTGAGTTGGAAAGGACCTTTAAAAGGTCATCTAGCCCAACTCCCCTGAACACAGACACCTACTGCTCTATCAGGTTGCTCATAGCCTGGTCCAGCCTCACCTTGCATGTCTCCAAGGACAGGGCATCCACTATTTCTCCGGGCATGTGGAATGGCAGAGAAGATGCAAAGGATGGCACGCCAGCCTCCTGAACTCTGTAATAAGTTTTTTTTTAATCTCTTGTCTAAATCCAAATATTCATATTTCACTTCAGTCCCATTTTGCATTCAAGAAGAAATGAGCCTGAAGCACTCAAGGCTGGAACATAAGCTGAACTTTTACAAATGGAAACTGAGTTCAAGTTTTCTAAATTTTAGGTATTATGACTCTACCCTGAAATAAGATTAATTTTACTGTGTTTTTCACAATAATTTCTCTAGTTTTAATATCACATAAAAATATTATATGAAAGTACTATATCTGAAATGGATCTGCGAGCATTATATACTTTGCATTTACTTTTGGCTTTTATAGCAATTTGTATTCAGTCAAAGCCTCCAGTACTTTCCATTTTTATTTTCTGTATTCACACACTTGTTTATCTGCATTTGGATGGAGCTTCCAAGTTGCTAAAGGTGACTGAGAAAAAAAAAATTACGATAACAAAACTCATAATATTTTTTTACATTAGGAAGAAACTACGTGGGAAGATATTATACCTATGACTATTTCAACTTTTTTTTTTAATGTTGTTTTTCATGCTGAATGTTTCTTTAAAGCTAAGCCATTTTAATAAAAAATACACTGATATTTGATTTCTTTAATACATAGACTGTTTTCCCCTCATTCTCACAATTAAGAAGTTATTTACCAGCTTTGCAAATGCAAACAGACAGAAACTAAATGCCAAAATGTCAGTACCTCTGTCACTGGTACACGTTGAGATGGTCTGAAACTTTTTACGTTGCTTTATTCAACACACAAGACAGATGTAGCTCACTTAATGTTGTACCTGGTACTACATGCCTCCTCCACATCCTCGGAGTTTTTATTTTCTTTTCACCTAAGCTCCACAGTGCCAGTCCATTCCTTCTCCCCCAGTATCCTCTTTTCGTGACAGCCAGTCTTGCTCTGCATCAAAACAGACAGAGGTTCCTCCCTCACAGCAGAGAGAAAGCTCCAACCACCATACAGTAATCTGCAGGACATCTGTACAAGAAACACCTCTCATCCAAATCAGACCAGAACTTAAAGAAACATCAGTTCAAGTTCTGCCCTGAGAAGACACGTACCAAGCTGTAGCAAAATGAGAAAATCTGAACTGCAGTTTTTCAGAGGTTTGGTCAACTGAACAAAGTCACAGTGAAAAACATTCCTTAATATAGCTACCTTGTTAAATTAAGCACCTGATTCAAAACATGCAAAAATGAAACCTTTTCAAAGGAAAGGTGGACAAATTTACTTCTTTTTTAATGGGCAAAAGGATAGCAGTACTTTTCTTCTATGGCTTATTCTCAAAACCAGCTAGGTAGGTTCAACTAGAATTTTCTGTGAAAAATCAGTCTGAGACAAACCTAAAAGAAATATTATTATTAGCCTCAGTGGTCAGGAGCTGGTCAAAGCAGGAAATATGATCCTGCAAAAGGCAGTGCTTGCTTCAGTAACAGAGCACTATCAACTTCTCTGTAAAACTTCTATCAGTTTAACTAGCATAACTCAAACATCTTTTTGGTAATTTTGACAGCATGACATCATAATGACTAGATAAATATAAAATACTCTCCACAACTGAACTGAAAATTTGCAAAAACTTTCCATTAATTCTTTCCAGCTAACTGCAGTTGACATAAATACGTATTTTCAAATAATGAGAAATGACAAAAATCCCTAACAGATGGAACATGGCGTACACCAAACCAACAGCGACCAAAAATCATTTCCTAATGGCAACTAACAAATAGAAGTCAAGTTGTATCTCACACCTAACAGCCCATGACGCAGGCAGATGGCTTTAATCCCACTGCGGAAGATTTTCTTCTCCACTGAGAACACAGAGGTGACACAGCCATCCACTCTCATCAAAGTCCTCCGTTCCATTACGAAATCCACATCTCTGGGGCTATGTGCACACAGAGGAAGACACACACTCGAGGAAAAACATATGCATTAGTAGACTTGTACTGAGAGGATGCCCATCCTGCCTAAATAAAACAAGATCCTTGAGATCACTGGCAATCTCTGGCAGTATCTACAGTGCACTGCACTTCCTTAGACCTAAAAGCAGAGCAATTTGTTGCATACAGTAGCAATTTATCACCCCACCAATCATCCAGCAATACCATTATTAATCTGCTTGTAACGAAACTAATGCAAACATAGTGCTTCCTAGATCCCATGCCTATTTACTACCAACAGCTCAACTTCAAGTGGGATCCTTTGCTGTTTGCCAATACCTCTAATCAACAGTTCTTAGTTTCCACTGACATTTTGCTCCTACGTATTCAGTTCAGTTATCAACTCCACAGTTATTAGGTTATTAGTAAGCAGATAAACATAAGAAAATAAAGCTAAATAAAGCTAACCTTGTAACTATTCACTTTGAAAAAGCCCCAAAACATTGCATGAAGGGAGAAATAACAGTCAGAATTTTGATGCAAGCTTATGCTCACACGTTGTGTACCACAAGTATTCACTTTGTTGATGGAGCTATTGCTTTACCAGCACATTCAGCCTCATATATCAAAACTTTACCTAGAATTCAATTCAAATTCCAGTATTCTGCCTTCCCCTTGAAGAACACCTATGATTCACAATTCCCAGTCCCCTTCCTCATTTCAGAAACAGTGAAGACCCTGTGAAGAGACTACACCAATTCTTGATCACACAGTAGCCAGAATTTAACTAATCTTTCTGCATTTAGCTGTAAAGAAATTATTGAGCCACTGTGAATGTTCTGCTTTTTAATTTTCAGGTCGAGTTCAAACTTCAGTACATAAACTCTCACACAAGAAAACCTGCATTTCATATAAACTAATAATTTTATACTTTTGTTCATGTGCTTGTATAAAATCCCTGCAGTTCCTAAGTAGCTTTTAAGCAAAATGAAACAGAACAATAAAAGCTTTGGGAAGGCGGCAGGCTGCAGAGTGAATCCCCCTCACTCTGGCTTTGAGGTACACTGTGACAGTCCCTGAAGGTCTCTGCCTAGCAGAGATAACAGGCACTGTCAGAACAGGTTTCCTATAGCAGATTGCCTAACTATCTGGGAAGGGCAGAATCCAAGGATTTCCCAAGGAGAACATTTTCACATCCAATCAGTCTTTCAGCTCTGCCCAGACTGTCCATAAAAGTGCTCATATTGGAGGCTAAGACTTGATGGAGAGCTGAAAAAATTCAGTCTAGTAGAAACTAAATTAAGTCCAAATTAATCTTTTGGTAGTTTACTGAAGAAGAAATCTTATCATTAACCTCCCTTATCTTGTGTAACTTCCTATGTTTTTTTAATGATTGATGGGATACAGTTCTATTAGGATGGATTTCATATATAAATTAGGAGGCATTAGCATACGCCTCAATCAAAGGGGATGTGTTTGATTTAAAAAAATAATAAAAATCATGAATGTTCAATCCAACCTACAGATATAATATTCAACCCCAGTGACAATAAAACTTGATACAATCTTCAAGTGTCAGTCTGTCTCAGTTGGCCAGATTCAAAAGATTCAAGTCATACACATAACTTTGGGATATGTGATATATTTCAGCCAGATCACTTCTGAAAATCATGTAAATATTTTTTAACAAATTATTTCCGTGTCCAGTATGTACCATACTTTAAATATTTCCATATTTCTAATTTCAAAACAAGGATGCTTCCACCTCTTCACTTACTGCTAATACTGAAATGTTTAATGGGACCAAATCAAGAAATTGGCAGATTCAGCTAACAAACAAAGCCCTAATAAATACAGAAAAGAAATACATTCCATATGCTTTAAGATATTTTATAGTGGAATGCTTGAATGACAAGATGCATGACTGTCTCTGAATAAATATTGGGCTTTTTTTTTATCCCTGGTAGGCAAAGGAATAAGCTTCATTTGCAACAGTTCAGGAATAGGGCTAGATGAAGAAAAAAGAATAGAATCAATAAGGAAGCAAGTGAGATTATATTTCATATTCAGTATTATTCACTTTGAAATAAAGGAAAACTCCACACACACACACACACACACACACACACACAAAGCAGACATAGGAATATAATCTATTGTTATACATTACAAGAAAGCAAAAAGATACACTATTCAAACCGACCTCTTTTCCTCAGTTTGTCACTACTGCATTGTTTCCATAAAATACAAAGAATTATGGCTACAAAATGTGAATCCAAAAAAAAAAACAACCTCTGGATAGTAAAATTTATGGCTCTCCTAGCAACTGTATTTCACAGACTTGCATACAGGCGTTCTGTATGGTGTTTGGTGTGGGCTTTTGTGCTTTCCCAGCAATGAGGTTGAATTATGGTTGCTGTGGGAACTGTATCTCTGAATTTCTTGACTTGTGCCATCATCTCAACTAAAATGTTACATTAACATAGGTAAGTATGTGCTGGGTTTCTTTCCAGAAAAAGGAACCTACATGGATGGTTACACATTTAACTCTTCTTACCAAAGAAAGAACACACAGCTGTGTCTGTCAAAGTAGAGCACTCTAATTGTTCTCACACTGCATATACAAGAAGTAAAACAGAGCCACATAAAACCTGTGAGTCAAATGCAGGAGGGTACCTACAGAAATAGCAGAAACACAATGATGTCACTGAAAGCTTGTTTTTACCATCTTCTTTTATTTGTTCCACCTTTGAATTTTAAGGTTTCAGTACATGCTTTCTTTCAAGGTTTTAAGAGAGGATATACACAATCGTCATCTTTGTTACCTGCGTGTGGCAGAGCTGTCAAAGCCAGTATTGCCTAGCCCCAGTCAGCAAGGGCATTGCTACGGTACACTGTGAGCACAGAGTAAAAGGAAGTGATTTCTGCCATAAGAGTATTGAGGACAGACATTTGACAGGCAATACAGGTCACAAGCTGCTACAGAGACATGCATCAGTTCAGGAGAGAGGCACAGCCTCTTGCTGCTGCTGGAGATGTTCTTTGGCAGAGGTTGATTTGCCTCGTGGCTGAAACAAGAAATCAAACTTTGAGGTCAGTTTCTTTGTCCCCAAATACACATTTTCCTCTTTCCCTACTACTACATCTTGTCTTCTGGTATAATCAGGAAATGGGAGGGAGTTTTCAACAAACTTCAGTATTTTGGAACTGTCACTGAACAATTATGCCTCTAAAATCATCAGATTAGGTATCAACTTGGTATTTAAGATATTACAGAATTTTAAAATGGAAATAAAATCCATTGCACAGTTGCTATGTCCAAAAAAACATCAACAAGGTATTACTTCTTTAGTGAGATTGTGTAATACTGTTGAGGAGCTTAGGAAGAAGGGGAAATCAAAAAGCAAAATCATGTCACAAAGTTGCTAAGACACTGGCATATTTGTGAAGAACACACAGCAATGCACAGCTATGTCCATGAACTCAAGACTAAACAGCTTCCATTTATAATAGAAAAGGTGGGTGTTCCACTAGGGCAAGTGGGATCAAAACCTCTATTAAATACAGAAAAAGCAGCCAAATTAAAATACAACTGTACTCTCCTGGCTCAGAACGGAGAAGACAGCATATATGAAAATAATATCCTATCAAGCCTAAGAAATAAACTTTCTGTCTATTTGGAAAACCTCAATTTTTTTTTCCAAATAAACAAATAAATAAATAATGTTTTTAACTTTTCAACCCGTAAATCCATGAAAAATAAGACTACAGCTTAAAATGTGAGCTCATAAGTATTTAGAATCACAGAATCATTTAGAACTGATAACACCTACTTACTTTGCATGTTATTATGAAGGTCTCCAAGTTAGAATCATAGAATTATGTAGGGTGCAAAAGACTCTTAAGATCATCAAGTCCAACATCACCTCACACTAACAAAGTCACCACTAAACCACGTCCTTAAGCATCAAGTCAACACATCCCTTGAATACCCCCAGGACCATGACTCCAGCTCTTCTCCGGGCAGCCCATTCCAATGCCTAACGACATTTAATGCAAAGAAATTCTTTCTAATGTCCAGAACATAACCTGAGGCTGTTGCCTCACATCCTACCACACTCATCACCTTGTATTCTAGTCCCTTCACCAGATTCCTGCTCTCCTCTGAATGCACTTGAGCAACTCAGTGAGTGCTAGGCTTCTTTTGAACAAAATCCAAACCACAGAGCATTTCCAGAGCAAGCACTCAATTTCAAAGCAGAGTTTATAATGTTAATGTGAGAGTTTATCAGAGAACCTTCTAAACTAAGAGTCACCTGATCAACAGAAATAGCCTTGATGTTAGAGCTTCCAAAGATCTAGAAGATTACTCAGTAAGACAGACCTCCTAAGAAACCATTAAGTCTTGTAAGAGTAATGCTTCTACTATTAGACATGCATCTTTAAAGATGAAGCTATTTGAGTCTAGTGAAAAGAGAAGAAATTATTCTGGATACAAAGAGAATGAAGATTACTATACTTTGTACCTGACAGAGAAATTGTGGATAATTTCAGCTTCAGGGTTCTGAGAAGATTCTATTAAATACAGTAATTACTTAAGATAGATCTTTGAAATGGAGAGGCACATCACTGACAATGAAAATGTGCTAAATAACGATACAAGTCTCTTCTGAATGACACATGCCTTCTCTGTAAGTAAAACCTCAAGTCACTGGACCCTGTTAGTTTCTAGACTTAATTGACTCTAAATTGAATACATGGTCTTTAACTGTAATATCAAAATGGTTCCAACTAAAATAATGGAACTGTCTTTTGCATCATACTTCTGAATATTAACTTAAAATTGCTTAACACAATAGGTGGAGAAAGATTTACGAGGTTAACGCTTTACATATTCCTGTAATCATCACAACTGTCAGTGCTATTCACTGTGACATGAGCCTCTATAAAATGTGCTTGTAAATGAACATAGCCAACACATCTGGGGAATATACGTGTTCTGAAACAAAACTGTGTTTTATGAACAACCTAAAAACACATAAATAAGTTGTCAGTTTTAAGAAAATAAAAACAGGTCAATTTTTTTCCATATAGTTAAATATTTCATATTTGAACTATTATAGACATGTGTCACATATAAAATATTATCTAGTTTAAATAAATACTATTTATGCTAAAAACTCCTGGAGAAAGAAAAGGACAAACTCGTGTTCACTGATCTAATCTAACCTTCTTTGATTTTTGTATAAATCTTGAATGAACATAAGAAAAAAGTGTGCATTGTGTGTGCATTTACTAATGTGTGTACATGCAAAAAAAAAAAAAGTATTTTACAACACAGCTAAAAATAAACAAAGGAATTTTTCATTTTGGTACACTTCGATTTTAGAATGCTGTACACTAATACTTAATATGACGTCCAAACACTGTGGCAGAGCAGTCTGCATACATAACCTGAAGGGCACATGACAACAGCACACACAGGTTTGAATGGAATCCAGTGGGACTCACCATGAAGGCAGCCATACTTGAAGATTTTCTAAAAGCAAACATCAAGTTAGTCAACAGTGGAATGCTACTGAATGCAACAACAAAAGAAATACTTCATTCTCACCCTTCAGTGGCATTATGAGCACTTTTACTATCCTGCATTCATCTCCAGCAAAAGAAGACCCCAGTGGCATCTCAAAACTCCCATGAAATTAAAGGTGATTGTGCACAAAGCAATATGCAGAGCAACGCTGTATGCCCTATTCCTGATGAAAAACAAAGACAAGTTTCAAAATACTAAGAGCATCCTTCTTTGCCCTCCAACACGGGGAACACAGCATTCAGCTAGAAGACAACTCATCTCTTTCTCAGTAGTACCTTAAGAAATGAAGTCACAGCACTGTGCCAGTTCTTAACAGAAAACAACTGCCAATGAACCTGGAGGTACAATAGCTTTGACAAGATTTGTCACGGCAGCATGCATCAACCTAGAGCTCTGCCAGCCAACAAATACTGGGACCTAGGCAAGTCATGCACTTCAGAATGACTGGAAAAGTCTGGTCTCCTTCCTAACCAGCACTGTAAATGCAGGCTAAAATGTTTTTTCCTGGTACTTCACAAAATAACAGAATGGCTTGGGTTGGAAGGGACCTCAAGGATCATGAATCTCCAACCCCCCTGCCACATGCAGGGCCACCAACC
>JAOWBP010002392.1:52947633-52957849 GCA_028571105.1 Tragopan temminckii
ATCAAGCGAAGATAGAAAGTGAGAAAATCTCAACTTCAGTCAGTCGTGTGCCCCAAATTACTAAAAAAACACCATCTAAAACACCTGACAAGACTGATTTGCAAAATCCACAAGTGATTCTTTCCCTCAGATTACAAAACTGACAGATTAAAAGTCTAAATTTTCATGCAGCCACACATGCACATTAAATATACATCTGAATCTCAACATGTAGATAGTACACTGTAGTAACTGCACAGTACATCTTGCAAAAGTGAAGACATCAATTTATAAACCTAATAAATGTAAGACAGAGTTGCTTCAAATGTTCTCACAGACGAATGCATCTCAAAATGTAAAGCATCATTCAGACAAAAGGCACTGAAAATTGAAAACAAATTTTTAGAATGCACAGAAACATGAACCAGGATGCCAGGAATGTCCTGGAGGCAAGATGATCAAACAGCTACACCAGCCAGTGGTAACAGTTACAGTGCACAGCTTTCTAAATTTCCCTTCTGAAAAAATCTGCTTTGTGTTCCCAGTCTGGCCAAATCATTTCACTGTTCTCCACATTCTAAAAAAATGTGAATCATCAATAATCGAGAGAGCATCAGCTGATCACATTTCAGGATGCAGCATGGGAGTATTAAGTGACTGAACATCGATCAAATGACGACACAATCTGTAGACTGAGTCTCAAGTAGTGCTGGGTGACCCTGATGTTAAGTATGTTCATATTATATAAGCCTACGCTGAAGTACTGTTTCTGCTGCTGGAAAGTGCTGTTAAAACTCAGCACACACAAATATATTTGCAAAGTCAAGCACCTACAGTTACATTTCTCCTGTTCAATAAATCAACCTTAAAATGGCCTGCTCTTAAAGCAACTTTTTGGTGATGCAAACTGGATCAGCACCCAACCCAACCATTTCACTCATCTCGAGCTAAAATATTTGGGCCCTTAATGTCACCTGCAGGAAAACCCTTTTTATGTAATAAACCAGCAGCCATTGAAGGACTTAAAATGAAGGTGCCTTTTCTTTCCTCTTGCACCTTGCACATACAGAGAGAGAGGGTGGCAAGGAGGCAGAGGTATTTCTAAAGATAATGCATACACGTCCTTTCTAAATTTATACAGTTCTCAAGGGAACAATCAGCTCAGCAATGTCTGTGATGCTCAGGCTACAATTACCAAAATGAGATGCATAACCTTTATTACACCAGCAAACAGTTAACTTTACAGATTGTTTCTTTTACTGCAGAGATCTGAAATCTTTCATCTTTTTAAAGGGATCGGCTGCTTCCAGGCTTTCACACTGCAGCTCCTGTGCATTCAATGCCAGGTGCTGCACACCTCACTAGCACAAACTCAGCACAATGCAAGACCTTCTTCAGCACATATAGTTTCATATACCATCACATCAAGACAGAATGCCTTTGAGATTTAGCAAATTCAAACAGATTCTGTCGCTACATCACACAGAAAAACGCCCTGAAAGACTGCTGAAAAAAAAAAAAAAAAAAAAAACAAAAGAAAGAACAGCCTACATCTCCAAACGTGACAGTGCATTCCTGGCACAGAATATGCAATGCAAGAAGAGAATAACGACAGTATTTCTGTTACCTTCAGTCACATAGTTGTGGTCTCGAAGAAAGCTGTGGTTAATTTTTCGTGTGTCCGTGTCCTCGCCCATTTACAGCAGGATTACTCAGCATGCCTATCCGCAGTGGACTGATAGCATCAGCAGAGGTCGTCACAAGAGCACCATCCATGCTGCCACTGCCTAGCAGAGGCGGGGAGCACACCGGGCTACCGAGCACAGCATAATGAGAGCTGGTGATGCAGCACAGATTTGGGAGGTGAAAATTCTCAAAATAAATAACTAGAATAAAAGGAAGGAAAGGAAAAGAAGTCACGGGAGGGAAGCGGAGGGAGGAACGGCTCCAATAAATTAAGAATGCAGAAAGCCAGTAGGGAGCTTGCGTGAAGGGAATACAGGCACTTCTCCTGCAGTTAAAGAATAACCCAATTGTTTAGTCAGGTACTCCTTAAACAAGTGCCCACGCAGCGTCTCCTCCGAGTGCCTGCTGCCGGGGATCCTGGCGGATGCTCTCAAGTGGCAATCAGCGTACTGCAGCAAAAGCCGCCTGGCGAAGCTCTCTGCTGGCTGTTGCTGCTGTCATATGCCTGTGCTGCATCAGAGCAGGCCCCTCCCAGCCAGCCTCTCGCTGCCCAACCACGCAAGATCTGCATGTAGGAAAGTGAAAAATGAGACTGCAGGTAATTATTTTAGCCCTTCTGCTGCGAAGATGGGCAATGAAAAATTTAAGGGAGGGGATGCGGGAGAAAAAACTTCCAGCTGCTTAAACGGGTTTGCATTGACACGTATTGCACACGGACGGGAGGCCACAGCTCTGCGCTAGTCAATACTGTCATATGCAGCAAAAGCAACAGTCGTTCAATGTCAGCCTGGATAAATATTACTGAAATTGCCAAATGCCTGCCTCTGAAAATGGAACGGTGAGAGACTAGGCATGCACCAGGAAAAAGTAAGATAAAACAGCTGTCATTTGTCTTTCAATTTTTGCCAGTTTCATTTTAAAAAAAAGGGCAAAATTCAAAATATGGAAAAGAAAATGAGGGCCAGAAAACAAGTGGCTCCACCATAGAGGAAAGCTGGACAAAGGGAATGATGCAGGTTAAGGCAATTTCTTTGATCTTTTTTCACTCCTTGTACATCATCTGGAAAAAGTAGCGCTGAAATTTGTATACTTAGAAATACAAAAAAAAATAGAAGTGAAAAACGATGCACTTGCATTATAAAATAAACTTTGTTCTTTAGTTTAAGTATTTAAATTAAGGGCAGTTACAATGGTATATACTAAAACAAAATTCTTTCAACTGAAAGGACAAGCTTTTAGTTCCTGTTCAGGAAGTACAAACTGTTTGCAGAGGGAATGTATTCTGAGAAGGTCTCAGCACCACTGAAGTACAGACATTTGAACAGAGGACAAGTGGTTGGGTACCAAAGCCATTACAGCAATAACAGGGAGTACACAATCACAAAATCATTCAGAGGAGAGGGATGGGCCTGTAGCTTAGGCCTTGGAACTGAGCACAGAAAACACAGTTAAGTTGTCAGCATTACTACAGGTTGTTTTTGTGTGTGTAATATTACATGGATCCTGCATTGCATGGATCCCTTTTGTTCTTGTATCTTTTTAATGAAGATAGCTTTACCTTCAAGAACCATACGTACTAAGTGCGCCGCCAGTACTATAAAAAGGATACATGACTTTGGAAAAAGGAGAGAACTAATAAGATGTTCTCTGTAATGACTTTTCTGGGATAAACATCTAATATCAGAATGAAGTATGGTTGGGGAAAAAAGAAAAATAGCAGTAGAATGACCTCCCTTTCTCATTGATGAAGCAAAATAAAACTGAAACATCTTCAAACTGCCAAGTAAATGTTATCATATATTCACATCTGAGAAGGTAGAAAAGTAAAAAAGATATTCCATACTTGCATTTATTGTGAACACATTTACATACACGCAGTAGTTCAAGGTGACAACACTAGAACCTTTACTCCTGCACTCAGAGTATCAGTCAGTGCTGTGGTGTTATCTGCAGCTATTCAGTGCTCACCTGGTCCCCTTCAGCCAGGTGCTGCCTTTCCCCACTCCTGTCCATGCACAAAATCCTTCCAATCTCAGGATATCCCGTCTGCTCACACACCGGCACCATCCATTTTTCAAGGCTGTGCACAGAACCAGTTCTCTTTTTCAGTTTAGAGGGAAAGCACATCAGCAGCAACACCCAACAACCTAGGGCCTGCTGCTTTATGATCAGGAACATCTTTATAGACGTACATGGACTGGTAGACAGCTGAAGTGTCAGTTATAAGGTAGGATCCTAAAACAAGGATCCAGTCATTCTAGTAGCTTTGGGTAGACTATCCTGCTGTCTATTTTTCTGAATTTTTTACCTGGTTATCAGAAGCAAGTACAGCATAGATACTGAATGACAATGCTAGCTAGTACATGAAGTAATTGTGAGAATTTGTAATACAGTAAGTGGGAAAATATTCCTAGAAGTTGACTAAAATAAGAAAGAAGACTTTACAAATACTGATATTTATTTTATATAATATAACTCTAATCTATCTGATAGAGCTGGTTTATTCTGTCCCTCTCTGTCATGTTTTTTTTAGGATTCGATCCTGCAAAGACAAGAGGCGTCGTGAGCAACGCGCACTGCACATGGCATCCTGACACCCTGAAGTCAGCAGCAAAGAGTACAAAGAGCAAGTTTACACCCAAATTTAGAAAACTAACCTGGCTGCTTTTGTTAGGAACCTGCGGAACAATTCAGAGCATATGAGTCAGAAATCTCTTTCTCCATTTTGTATAATGGATGCTTAAGGCACCCATGTTCTTTTAGCAGTTTCCTCTGACCTGTGACTGCTGAAACTGGAAGAAATGTCACACTGCAGGGTATTTGATCCCAAAAGTTACCTAGCACAGTTGACTAAAAATACAGTGAATAATTTATATCCACAAACACAGAGGAAACAAACTTGCATCTTTCCCATTAAAAAAAAAAAAAAAAGTACATTAAAAAAATATTGAAAATAAATCGACAATAAATTTCTCAAATGAAGTACGAAGTCTCAAAAAAGCCACGTTGGCAGTTCATGGAGAAACAAAAGAAAGAAAGAAAAAGAAAAACCACATTGCAAATCGTTGTAAACACATCTACATTACTGCGACCAATGCTTTTGCAATTTCTACAGCACTTGAGAGAAAATTTTCCTGTCTTTCAACATAAGCTCAGCAGTCGCCATCCCTTATTTGTCCTTCATCCTCAATCTGTTGAAATTTTATGATTTTAAGCCATTCTGAGTTTGCACCCTGCCCGTAACTGTTAGGTGTAATTTAAGCAGTTAAAGAGTGTTTTCACTTCTTTTTGTGAAGTCAATGTAACACTCTCATCCAGAGATAATTTTCTCCTCTCACCATTTGAATTAGACAGCCTTATAGACAACCTCCTTAGGCACCATGGGTCAGATTGAGTTTGCTTCGTTCCTCCCACTCTCAAGTTGAAAATCACATAAGGAGGAATGGAGTGAGGAGAAAGCTTTTAACAAAAGCCACCAGACAGTATTCCCTGTGTGTATGCAAATGCTTTCCCCAGGATTATCAGCCAAATCCTTACTGTGTGGCAAGTCTTAGTTGTCCACTGACGTAAGTATGTCAGTTCACATGAGAAAGATTAGCAGAATTCTGCTCTAAATTTGCAGTGCAATGCAAATTTGTGAGACAGCATTTGTGGATAACTAGCCATGTTGTTTGAAAATGCTGCTTATTAGCAATCCTACTGATAATCTACATAATTTGATCCAGTCAAAATATCCAGGGAAAGGGTGGAGGGAAAAGGAACCTTTGATCAAGAATATATTAGTTATTTGCACTTTCACAGCAGTTCACAGTCCTGTGCTTAGAACAGCCCACTAATTGAGCAGAATAGCATACAAACAGAAATAAAGCACCCTATCCTAAAGAATTTACAAGCAAACTACAAAGTGGGAGAGCCAAGTACAGATCAGTCAGACATGCGAGTAAACACTGACTCAGTAATGAGGATGGAGAACTGGTTTTGAGCTTCCTTTAAAAGAAGGTCATTAGAGACTTTGTGGAGAGCAGCAATAAACAAAACCTGGATTCAAGAGGTTGAAATATACGTGCCTAATAAGAACAGAGTAAGCTCAGAGGAAAAAGGAAGAAGACAGGCTAGCAAGCTAAGAGCTTTTTCTGTTTTATTCTTCCCCAAAGGTGGAAAAGACTAAGTGTATTAAGATGTGTTATAATGTGTGCAAGCTGTTCAGAGACAATGTCAGTTGAGAGGGAAAGATAAGGAGCAAAGTAAGAGCAGGCACAGGACAGATACCAACAGAGACTGATGGTGTCAGTAAGAAAACAGAATAGTGAAAAGGAGCACAGCAAACAAAAACTGGTTCTGTGCCAAGATGAGAAGAACTCAGGAAGAGAAATGAGGAACAAACCTGTATTTCACTGTCAAGAGTTTCAGGGAGCAACGGAGAAAGGGGAAGATGGAGGTCAAACAAAGGAAGGATCCACAGAATGCAGCAGGAGGCAGCCAGGACCTTGACGAAGAAATCAAAACTAGCAAAAATGTAAACAGGGTTGCGAATGTGTGATTATGTTACAATGTAGTTTAGCTGGATGGTGAAGGAACTGAAGCAGAAGAGAACATTCACTGAACAACAGTTGATAGTGTTTACTCATTGTATTTCCATCAATAAGCTCTACAGCATGAGAGTGGGAAGAATGAGGTGTATGAAGATAATTGGCCCTGAGAGTTCCATGTGATCCTATTCATAAATACTTGGTGATTGTTTGATCTTCCCATTTTGCTCATGCAGAAGGTTTTGTTCTTTTAAACACGTTCATACGAAAGAGCTTCCATTTAGCTTTGTTAGAAACTGATATCAGAGCACAACCTTTAATAATTTAAACCCTCAAGATCTGAAATAGAGCATTGTCAGTATTTGTTTCCATTTTGTTTCCATCCAAATTCATCAGTCTGAATTATAACAATTAAGCTTGAAGAGCAGTTGACAGAAAAAAGTGGTTGAATACTTAAGTATCTTCTTTGTCTAACAGAACTTTTCATATACAGATGCTTCTGAGTTCTTTCAGTAAAACACAATGGCTTTAAGTCAAATTGAACTGAATTTTGAACTGGCACTGAACTTCAAACTAATGACTTCTGAAGAATGAAAGATTCACAGTACTGTGAGTTTTAAAATCCTTAAAAGTTGCACAAATTTTAATGAAGGTAGACTGTCTTATTACCTTAATGTAATGTCTGTGTAGCCACCTGAGCCTTTCCAGTGCCTTGACAGAGTTTGCTCACCACATCCCAAGGTTGGCAAATTGTGTGAATCAGAACAAACTTTGTCTTCTCATCCTGAAACGCGACAGATTGACACATTCAATCAGTACGCTACAGAAAAATATAATAAAATATTTAGCTAACCCTTTATATTGATATTTCATAGCAATTGAATTTGTTCACCAACAGAGAATATTTATGAGCCAGATGCTCACTTCCCTTTATGCATATCCAGTTCACATACAGTTAAAGAAAAGGATTGAAGAGTTCTCCAATTAGGCCACTGGCAAATTAGCTTGGCTTTTTATTTATTTATTTTTAATGCTCAGGAAAATAAGATTATGCAATACAGCCATACTCCTCTTCAGAGTATGGGAACTCCTTGTCTGCCCGTCATTTGAAGGACAAAGCAACAAGGAATCACCATGTGATAAAGAGTTCCACATCCAGTCTTCCTCCAGCCCAGCTCAGCACAACAGAGAAGGAACTCAGAGCCCTCAGCCCAGGAGAAGCATTTTGTGTGATAGAAAATACATTCCTTCTGGTTTTGAGGGGTTTTACTTTTCAGTATTTGAGAATACTACCTTAAAAGTCATGTTTTTCTCTACTATCTAGTCCTCATTTAACATTTCCATCCAGAATGAGCATACATCACTCTGAATCCTTCTCTCTTCTGTGTGATGCTAGCCCCTCACAGCAGGGCAGAGGAAATATCCAAGCTAACTGTGAACAAATGAGACGTAGAAACCACCTTGCCTTTACAGCACAGACTTCAGTACCAGCCACTTGCCTTGGGGGGGAATCACCCCACAGGTGATAAAAGATGTAATGGTATCCCTCCACTTTCCCTTATTTTGAAGACTTTCAAGCATATCTCATTACATGACGTGTATTTGGCAAAGGACTTAATCAAATTGCTTTGTTATAGTGATAATGCATTATAAATGATTCTGATAAGAGATTTAAAAATAAAAATCCATATGCCCATACATTTTTGAATACCCTTTATATTTCTTGTCTAACAGTCAAATACAATACACAGCACTACCTTATAATCTCATTTTTAGTTCTTTGACAGCTTAAACAAAAACAAACAGATACTGCTAAAAGCTAACATACACAAAAGTAATGAAAGAAAAACTGCATCAATCATTACCCTCAAGTAAAAAGTAAATCATTTTGTCTTACTGTAACACCTCTCCAGTAATTGCTCAGAATCTTTAAATTTATAGCATTTAATTTACATTTCAATATACAATCTTCAGTTACTACATATTGAATTGAATACTTAATATTTAAAATGATGCAGCAGCCCAACTGTTTTGAAAAATCTAATGGCTACTATCACAATGGGAAACCATCCTGTTATTCACAAAGTAAGCTTCTTTAACACACGCTGTGTTAAACCTAAAAATAACACCAACCCAGAAGAAATCATTTATTTTTAGGCAATGTACTCTAGACACTGAATAAAACGAATGCCTCCCAGCACCTGGCAATATTAGAAAGCAAGCAATTAAAAATTATCATCAAGTAATTGAAATTACAGAAGCAGACTTCCTTCAGCATCCTCCACTCTGCCTGTTCCTGAGAGCCAGTGCCACGGAGGTGTGCAGAAAACCAGAGCACAGGATGAACTGAGTCCTCACCATGCTCAGCATTCCACGTAGCCAGGTGCAGTTCTGCCCTTCTCTTTTGCAGTGCAGTGGTGGTGGTGAGGATGGCAGAGCTAACTAACAGAGAGAGCTCTGTGCCTAACCTAATATCTTTTCTACAACCAAGAGAACGCAGTCAAGGTATTTGGCCATGGTGGCTTCTGCAAGAAGTCCCACTGAATCCAAGGCAGGACAGATGCCCTTAGCTGGGACATTACTATGACAGATTCTCCCCTGTAGGGCACCGTGTCACCTTGAAAGGAAAGCAGCAGTTGCATACACCACAGCCCTTTCCAAGTCCCACAACATCACATTAAACCAAGCTGGTAACCCTGGGCACTGCTTGCAGGTGTTTCCCTCCAAGAAAGGAATGAATAGAAAAATACAAACTGTTCCTCACCTGCTGGCTTAAGTCCAGTGAGACCAAGCCAGCAGTGGAAGAGCAGGAACTGCAAAGCAGAAGTCGTAGTAGAGACTGGCAAGGGGGAAAAGTGCCCAGGGGCAAATCCTTGGGCTCACAGCCTTGTGTGGCACAGGAACACTGTATTAAGGACAGCACCTGTATAGTGCAGCTACAACACAGTCAAAACACTGGGAAAGTATTCCAAAAACAGCTTCCAAAACGGGCACTCTGAAAGTCTTAAGCTGGTAAGATACAGAAACCACAGAAAGATAGCAAAATTGAAGAGACAAGAAAACAGGTACAAAAAGACATTCTATATAAAGAAGGAAACAGGATAAACTTTTAAACATTATGACCTGTCATAAAATATCAGAAGGTGCCTGAGAATTTGTAACACATTAAAAAAAATTTTGAGAGTCAAGCAAATAATCAAAAATCTAATCAAATTAAGAGTGTGTTAGCTTTCACATTAAAAAGGATAGCACAGCCACTCTTCCTAACACCTTGCTAATTCAGAACTGGAAATATCTCAGGAAATAATAATTCAGGAAGCCTTTGAGCACTTGGCAAGTCTATTAAACAAAATCAATGTACAGGATCATTTATTACCATCTTTACATTCTACACACAGCCATACAGAAATGACAGCTGCAAAGGGAACTTGGCCCAAAAGGCGATTCTCTGCAGGCTTGTGAAGAGCAATAACATAACATGGCACATGACAGTCATGCTGTCTCCTTCCTTTCACCAATGTATTTAATTAATTCAGATAGATAAAGTGCCAAGAGCTTTTTCTCCAGTATTACCTTACTTCACAAGGAGTAGTTACATATTTCTCTATTCCATGATAACTAAGGAGGCACAGGAATCTGGTGATTTGGGAAATGCCTGCAGACCACAACCAGAGAACTGCTGCAGAACAAAAATGCTCTCTAGAATGAGAGCCCTGTGTTTTTCTTGTAGATAAAATTAACTGTAATATTGTTGGGATAGCTTAAGAGAGATGCAATCTCTGAAATTTAAAAGAAACAAAAAAAAAAATTGCATCAAAATAAGCAGTGATTTTGTTATTAGTCTTTCCTCTAGATCATTTAAATATTTAAACTACAGCAGCATTCGAAGCACCTGCTGTAAGAGCTGCAGTGTCTGAAATAATGCTCATGGTAAACGTAAGACAAAAATAAATTCAAGCTACTTTAATAAACAAAACTACAAGAAAACAAACGCATAAGCATTCACCAGAATGGAAGAAGAA
>JAOWBP010002392.1:52967690-52981776 GCA_028571105.1 Tragopan temminckii
GGGAAGGTGGAGCAAAAGATAACAAAACAGTAGGATTTTTCTATTTGTAGTTGGATCATCTAATTTGAAAGAGCAGAAATGATATTCCACTCTTAGCATAAGCAGAAACATCTCTGTGAACATACAGCAAAACCAAAGAACTGATCAACTTATTGATCATAACAATTTGCCAAAAGCTGTACAGAAAACCTATCAACAAAAACAGATTAAAAAAAAAACAAGTAAAATAAAGAAGCTTCAGATCAGTAATAACATGGTTTCATTTAGAAACTTGCAGTGTAAAAACAATTTGCTTCCCTTAAGCTTTAGCCAAAGCCCTAAATTAAGCATGCATTACATACTTAGAATATTTTTTTCATGTGCTTTAACATTAATTTCAAGACAATGCTGAAAATATGAATTTATGCCCAGCTGTGGTTTTTATAACCAACCGAGAGAAATTTAGTTTGTATGCTAGAGCAACTGTGGAAATCAATTCTTAATCTATGACCTTGTTTACCGCAGCTTGAAGCCTTGCAATAAATAAATGCCTTGAGCCAGAAATAAGAAACATTTGGCGAATCAAAGAGACAAATAACATGAATCTATATGTGTATATACAGCATTAGAAAGGTCATATAAAATACAATATTGGCTCTTTTCTTGTTGTAACATAATAATGTCTGAAAGGCAGGACACAGTAATTGGCTGCATTAATACCCAGGTGGTGAACGGACGTGAGTACCTATTTTCTTTTCAAGTGACAGTGTTCATCTTCGTAGAGGATTTTATGTTGCCTGATGCTTTGTTTGTTTGTTGTTTTTTTTTTTTTGTGGTAACAATATTCTCCAAAAAATAACCCTTTTTCTTTGTCTTAGAAAATGCAAAGACTTTCTCTAATGCACATTTAAGCTCCCTTGTGAAATTGCTCAGTGCTCCATCACTCACAATAGAACAAAAACAAAAATAATAATGTCAGCGCTCACATTTACCTGCCCTTAGTCACAACCCCTTTTCTCCCTTCTTAGAGGAACCTCTGAAATTCTCACACTATGTTATTAGTTGTTTCTCCATAAGCATTACGAAAACAAGCCTGACTTTAATAGCGCTACTCACAGGAATATAAACTACAAGTGTGCTTCAATATTAACAGGACTCACTTTCTTCAAAGCCACGATTTGGTTTATTTGTTAGACTGCGGACTTCATCCAGGCACTCGCTTTTGAAAAGTATTAGTACAAACTAGCCCTAGTTCAGCTAACTTCTCTCCCTTAATTGTCTCCTTGCTGCTACACTGGAATTCAAATGTGACTGTGACCAACACTGCTTTTTAAGATTAAGCATGGCATTATTAGCCTGCACAGCAGGTGACCAAAGTAACTGATGGGAAGGTTCCCTTATTTTAACTCTAAATAAAGCACGTAATCTAATAAGAAATGAAAGAATTTGACTTTCATAATTATCCTTGGAGTTTGACATAGAAAATTTAGAAAAATAATATAAATCTGTCTTCATATATAATGAAAACTTCAGCCAGCAAATTAGGAAGCCAATACTGATCGAGCCATAATGCCACCAAAAGGTAAGTTCACCTTAAACTGAAATTACTTGGCTCATCAGCCAATCAGCATAGGCTTCCCCATCTCACATCCATGAAAACAACTCTGGAGACTTTTAAACTTCTCCCCAGAAGTATGATCTTTTGTCTGCAACATGTGGCTTTATTCCATAGAATTGTGAAAGACCACTGAGATTATCCAGTCCAACCATCAACCCACCCCCACCATGCCCACTAAACCATGTCCCTTGGTGCCACATTTACATGTTTCTTGAACTGGACACCCCCAGGGATGGAGACCTCACCACCTCCCTGAGCATCCTGTTCCAACACCTCACTACTCCTGAGAAGAAATTGTTCCTAATATCCAACAAGAACCATCCCTGGCACAACTTAAAGCCATTACCTCATGTTCTATCACTGTTACTAGTGAGAAGAGGCCAACCCCCACTTCACCACAACCTCCTTTCAGGGAGTTGTGGAAAGTTATAACGTCACCCCTGAGCCTCCTTTTCTTTAGATTGAACAACCTCAGTTCCCTCAGCTGCTCCCCAAATGACTTGAGCTCTAGATCCTTCACCACTTCACCAGCTTTGCTATCCTTCTCTAGACACGTTCCAGGGCCTCAATGTCTTTCTTGTAGAGAGGGGCCCAAAACCGAACACTGTACTCCAAGTGTGGCCTCACCCAAGGGGGAGTGATGCAAAGCATGTGTTGGTAAGAACTACATCCCAAAGAGAACCTCTCAGCCAACAGCAGTGTTTTATAGGTACGCAGTATGTGCAGTTCCCAAGTTGCCAAACACTTTGCAAATGGCATTAACCACACCTCTCCCCAGCTGCTACGGGAAGGGGCAGGAGCTAACACTGCAGCCTCACAAGTGGGGATGCTGGCACAGGATGCCCTACCCAAGTGTCCCTGCTATGTCATACCTGGCATTTCGCATTAGTTTTTATCTCAGAGTCCAAAAATTAACATTTTCCACGTTCAGTTTCTAAAAACTTCTTAGCTACTGACACTGCGTTACTTAAAAGACAGTTTGTTCTAATTCCAGAAGGAGAATTGCTTAGCATATTAATCTAGGTCAGAAGAAACTACTTCCCCACCAACAAAACAACAAATTTACATTACAATGTGTGGCTAATTATAACCAATGACCCTTTCAAACTTCTTTAAGATTCAATACTTGTGAAATAAAGCAAAGTATTCACTGATGGCTCTGTATCAACATAAATGACTAATTACTTTAATCAGGAAGCTCAAAAGATAAAGAATTTGATTTATTATAAATACAGGGGCTTGCTCTCATAAAAATGATTTGCACTGCAGTTCAGGACACGCATTGATTTATGGCACTACTTGTAATTCTCTCATTATTTTTACATTTAATAATAGGTGAAAAATGGATTAAAAGTTAACTAAAGCAAGTCACATTCCCAGTATAATTTTATTCAGTTCCACAGCAGTACTCATACGTTGTCTGTATCCTAACATTTCACTAATAGAAAACATAAAAAACTGTTTTGAAAAAACATGAAGATCACTTTGGCCAAGATTACAGAAAGAATGGCTATTTTTGCCTGACTTTTCGTGATTTAATGATACCTGGCATCTGTTGCTGAGACAAACAGAACACAATTCAAATCCAGTTCAGCTGGGAACAATTGGGAGAGTGCAAAAAATGTTTTTGAAGATAGATTATGAACCGATCATGGCATGAGAACCCATCAGATAGGAAGGGAGAGAATAAGAAATGTATCTGGAGTTGTTTAGTAGAAAGGAAGGATCCTCATGCCTTTGCTGTCAGCCCCTGCAGAAAGCACTCTGCTTCCACCAAACCTGCCCAGGCACTACTTTACCTGTCCTGACAGCTGATTCTGGACAGAAAGAGCACGCATTGAGCCACGTCAGGTACCCACGACAAGGTTGACAGACTTACTGCACTACGTTCAAACTCCACAATACAGTAAGAAAATCATAGCACACATCTTTTATAAATGAAATAAAGAAAAAGATCCCATGCATTATGTGCTTACAATAAGATTAAATTGCTGAGAAGTCTGTCACACAACTGAAGTCCTCCAAGTCTACCCTTGTTGACACTAAGGATTACCACATATTTACACTGAGGATTTTTGAGGACCCCTCACATGTGTTTTTATATATTTCACTGCACAGGTGAAGAAAGAATCACTACCACAGAGATCAGTAAAAACTTGTTTCTTATTCACTTGTAATCAGCATGGTTCTCCAGGTTATCTTAGCTTGCTGGGGTCATCACTGGAGCCCCAGGGTCTCCAGGAAAACCACCACACAGCTCCTGAACAGGAGTACAATTGCATAGTCAGTTATATACAGTGTCTGGATTATGTTTCATCGGTATTTGCCAGAAAATAGTGATTAAGAGCAGCGTGAGAATGCTTTCAACATGAAGAACACTTCCATAGAATGGAATATCTGCTAGGTCTAACTTCAACTCCAGGGTTAGCTAAGACAAACGGCGTTCCTCAGGGTACAGCAATAAATGAATTATCATTGAATAAAGACCCTTGGCAGCGGGGTTCCTCTTCTAGCTGCTGCTGCCTGTGCTGACCAGCCATCACCACGACCCCATGTTCCTCCCCCCCTTTATTACAGCTACACATTGCCTGTTGTCTGCTCCTTAACAGAAACATTGCTCCAGCCACAAACCAGCTCCTTCTCATGTGTTCACAGAACCAGCTGTGCCGAGTGACCCTCAGTGCTGCCGCACCACCAATCACACAAATGATGTACATCTGATCGTGACTTATGGCAGAGCTCAACAATACATTCAGTTAAATAGCTGCAGAATTCGAGTTGATGGAAATTTTTATTCACGATGTACAGGTTTTTCCTGTTGCGTTACCACTGATAATTCCTTAGTACAAATCCTTTTTCACATTAAAAACAAAAAAGTTTTTGTGTTTTTTTTTTTTAAATCACCCATTAATTCTGATTCCTTGCAGCTATTACCACAACTAATTGACACAGAAGACAAGTATTTTCACCAGTACTTTTGTCAAACATTCTCTTGCTATTAAGCATTTCTTCAAAGCCAGGTGAGGCACGGTGGAAGTCCCAGAACTCAAATGGCTGCAGTTTGGAAGATAGCTAACAAAAGATGACTAAAAGACATCTATTCTGGTCCCTGAGGGGCACAGAGGGGACTGACCTACACTGTACTTTATATTCACTTGCTGATGGGTGGATATAGAACTAAAACTCAATTCCAGATAGCTTAAAAAAAAATGGCATGCCACTATAGCAATTAGAAAAGAGATCAGAAACTATGGGCTACCCGCTATAACATTGGCTTCTAAGACATTTAATGAGCTTCGATAGCTCTCTTTGATAGCCTGTGAGAAAGGTGGGAAATCTTTAAAGGATTTTGAAATCCAATGTTGTGCTACCACTCATGGATGTCTGAAACTGCATGTGTAATTTTAGAGGACTGTTGATGAAGGCTGTTTATTTTCTTCGCTGGATTTTTAACTCATCACTGGCTTCATACTTAAATCCCTGTCCAAAAACAGGGCCCTCGTTACAAGAAGTGAACCATCTGGAGTTTTTTTAATTCACAGTGTTAGAGGTCAGACAGAGTTGAGTGTTCAGGGTAGGAATAGGAACGAACTACAGAAGAATGAGAAAAATCAGTTCGAACACAATCTGATAGAGGAATTATTATCAAAATGAAATTCCAATATTATTTAAAAATTTCTGGTGGTTAAATCTGGGTTATATATAGAAACACCACAGTAGTATTAAGAAAGTAGTGCTACAGAGCAGAACTAGGAGGCATCATGGGCATTACTTCAACCTGTGAAACTGTTAATTATATTTCAGAAGTAATATTTGTTTTGAATGGAAGTTTGATGTTAGAGCTTACATTTTCAAAAGTACCTCTGTGGTTTCAGAGAAGCGTTAAGAGGAGGCATTTATCCTGTAACAATCATTTAGTTTCATATTTTGTTACATGTGACAACTCCTGGGGGGAGCTAAACCTCATCTCTGCAGCTACTACAACTACCAAGAGAAAAATACCAGAGCAGGTTCAGCAGTGGCCCAGCTCTGCTGAGCACCAATGAGAGGCTGCCCAACACCCTCCCTGGAGCAATCACAACCAGAGGCTAAAACTTGCCAGCAAAAGTCCTTAAAGGATCACTGCTAGCAGAAGTGGGGAAAAATCATTCCTGTGCAAACTCAGGAGTTACCCAGTCCTTCTCAACTGCAGAAAACTTCAAACAGTAGAAACTACCACAAGCAAAGTTAAAGACTTTGCTATTCTACCTCTGTCTGTTGTGGAGCCCTCAAGACAGGAGCACAGCACCCAAAGGCCCCCACAAAAAGAAAAGAGAAAATTGAACAGATAATGAATTTATCTTTTGCATTCCGTACAATACTGTGACTGTCACAGAATGATGGTCAATGTCACCAAGCACTGCAGGTTAACTTTAGCAAAAGGCTTTGTCTAGGAGAGTCCTACTGGGACAAAAAAAAAAAAAAAAAAAAAAAAAAAAAAAAAAAAAAAAAAAAAAAAAGTCAAGAATACACAAAAGATGTGTGCACACTAAGCTCTTATCTTCAAAAAAAAATTTTTTTAAACAGAAAACCCTTTAGCAATCCTACGTTTCAATAACAGCACATGCAGATTCCCTCAAAAGTATGTTCTATTTGAAAAAGGCAGACCAAAGAAAAGACATTTAAAATTAAATGTGAGACCTGATTCTAATTAGAAAAAATCAAGAGTACATGTACACCAACTTTTAATATAAATAAACATGTAAAACATATATACAAAATATTGCAAAGCCAAAGCTTCATTGGCTTAACCTGTCCTGCTACACATACCCATTCCCACCCCCACAATATTTTTTTCTCTAAAATGAACCCTTAAATGCACTGGCTGTTCTTGTCTGGGTCAGACTAGATGCGGTACATATCATCAGAGCTCTGTACATTCTGCTTTCTCAAGAATATTCACAGGACTGCTTAGAATCACAGAATCACCAAGGTTGAAAAAGACCTATAAGATCATCCAGTCCAACTGACCACCTATCACCAATAGTTCTCTGTAAACCATGTCCCTCAACATAACATTTAAATGCTCCTTGAACACCTCCAGGGTCGGTGCTTCTTCTTTCCTCCTTTGCTGTTCGTACTGAATGCATGGCTGTGCACGCTCTTGGCGTGATTAGGCACTTCTACCTTTATGGGATTGGTTATGGGGTAAGGTGATCCTTAGTGAATACACCCTCCCATTTTATTGCTATGGTCTCATCTTCCTTCCCTCTCCCACCATTCATTACACATTTTCAAATGACATCTAACATTTAGAGTATACTCAGTCTCAGAGATTGCCCAAAGAAGTCCCCTCTTAGCTGAAATTACCAACACTGATTTCAGTGAGATGTTTCACTATATACCACAGCTCACTGTGCCTTCAAGCATAGCACTGGATCCTGTAAAGATGAACAACGAAAGTGTTGGGAGTTTATTTCCTGTTTCCAAATATTCATTTGGCTCATGGAAAGAAAAGAAAAAAACACATACTTTACCGTCCAGATGAAGTACAGCATAACTGCTCGCATGCTTTATGTAAAATGGGGACCTTCTATTGCATGGTCTGCAACAAAAATTCCAATCTAAGCTTTGAAGCTCCAGTAGGTGGGAAGTGCATGGGGTAGGTGGCACTGTTTACAAAACTTTCCAGTATGGGAGAGGGTTTTCTTATTCCTTTTTGTTTTGGTTTATGGTCATTTATTTGGGTTTTGCTGATGCTAATGGTGTCACTACACCATTACACTACACAATGGTGACCCTGTCCATGGCAGAGGGTATTGAAACTAGATGATCATTATGATCCTTTCAACCCAGGCCATTCCATGATTCTATGATTCTATAATAACCACTCCTTCACACCAATGCACCAACATCAAGCAGTCCTGTATCTAACTGCTAGAAACAGCAAGCTTCAACATTTGCTTATAGCTTCCAAATTAAGCTGAATAAAACTCAGTCCATTGGTATTACAAAGTAACATTTTATCAATTCATTTCCTGTTCTTGTGAAAAGATGCCAAGGACTATGGTTAATGAATGAAACAGATCTCAGCACAGCCAACTATAAACGCACAGACCTTACATTGTCCAGCTAACAGTCCAAGCAAAATATTGAATAATCATATTGTCATTAAGGCTAGAAAAGACCACTAAGATTATCAAGTCCACAGCCTATTCCAACCATGCCCACTAGCCATGTTCCTCAGTGCCACCTCTCCAGGTTTCTTGAATACCTCTACTAAGGGGAAGCAAAATACCACAACAAGGAAAATACCAGAAAATAATGATCCCTACCAGTGTGAACCCAGCAGCACTGTAGATTGAAAAATATTACATGCAGGCAAGGCACAACTCAATTTGTCTTCCAGATTCTTTTGCCTTGAGTTTCTCAGAATCATGGCAGATTTCTTTCTGTAAGAAAGCACACTCCTGCACTGCTCACACCAAACAAGAAGTCACTGTTACAGAGGTAGAGTTACCTAGCTCACAGTGAGCTTGCCAGTGTCTCTGCACTATCCACTGTATAACTGCAACAGGAGAAGTACACAGCCCACATCATCACCTCCCTGCTGCACAGGTGCTCAGCGGAGAGAGCACGCTATAAAAATGCACTGATAGGCACAAATCTGGCTGCAGCCACCCCAAAATGTTCTCTGTACCACTGGGCTGAGGGAGATTTTGCTTAAACTTATTGATTCAGCACTGATCCTCCTCCATCATGAAGTTACAGTAATGCTGTAAATATAAACAATGAAATCACATCAGACTCTTTCAAAAAGAAAATGGTATCCAGATCAATGTTTTTGTTCAGAATTTCTCTCCATTGTTCCTACCCTAGAAAACAAACAGGACCTTGTCTTCCCAACCCTGGTCAGGAATTGCCAGAATACAGTGTATTATTGTCTTCTATTTAATTAGAAATATAAGCCTTTTTTTCTCCTCCTTTGGCAAATCACAGGACTATATAAATGTCACTGTGTCAGTCAGCACTGCACAAAAATATCACAGATGAGCACTGGTAGATAACGCTACAGTGAATTCCGTAAATACCAGTAATCTCTGCCCTAAAATTGCAGCTAACATCTCAAATGGTCATCTTTCTTCTGGAAGTTCAGATTTCCTTGAATATTTTATTCATTACAGATAGGTTTTTAAAGAGCCTGAACTACATGACATAAAAAAGAATGCCTACAAAGCATCCTGGCATCATGTCCACTAAAGCACAGAAAAAATTCTCTTTTGCTTCCAAACGTAGAGCAGATAAGCCTAAGTCAGAAAGTGCAAACAAACAAAACTTCCCTTTGCCCTGGAAAATCTCACACTTCTGGGGTCTCAGTATTGATTTCTGTTAACTCTGAATTTGCTACACCTGCATACTAAAGCAGAAAAAAAAATTAAAAACTCAACATCAACATTCTTGAGTTGTTAGCTCTCTTTCAAGGAACATGAGAATGATTTTCAAAAAAGCAACAACTTGGCACTGAGTTCTGCAGCTGATCTATTAGTTTGCATACTATGAAAACTCAATTCTGATTTGTAAGTTAGGTTTTTATGGAACACAGAGGATGACGGCAATCCATACTGCAGTCTTAATGTCGAAAAAAGAAAGCACTGGAAAAAGATTCACCCTCTGTATCAGCTCTTTATTTTTGTCTGCATACCTCATACTGCAATGGCAATATTTTGTCTCCTAAAATGCTTTCAGTGTCTGAGTTCAAGTACTCTTCTACAAGATAAAGGTGACCCAGAGCAGTTTTACTGGGTCTTAATTTCCAAGTGCTCAAAAGAAAATAATACAATGAGTTAAAATGTTGTTGAGGGTTTTGGAGGATTGTTTTCTTGTTTGCTACTGGCACAGAAAGTGTTAAAAAAGTGTTGTATTTATAGTACTCACATCATGGAGTATTCTCAAGTCTCAGGCAGGATTGGTGTGTGCAAGCAGAAAAATGTATCAGCTCTGATCCTGCAACGAGCTCCTTCTATGCAAACACTTGAACCACCACAAATAACATAGTAAGGCTGCAAAATAATAAGAACTAAATATGCATATAAACTAACTTTTTCTGTATACACCGTTATATAGGTGCTACTTAGCAATAACATCCTGGTCACCAATGAACTTGGCTAGACTAAACCTGCCCACCTACAGGTGGACGGAGGGTACAAATCCAATCTGCTATAAAGCCTTGGAAGGCAGGTGACAAATTAATTCCTATGGCCACCAAAAAACTAAACGACATCACGCTAGGAGCCCACAATAACTACATGGCAAATCAGTGACAGCAGTCGTAAAGCCTGATATTTGAGAAATGAGTTCTCATTTCCAACAGATTTGGTTCCTAAGTCTCCTTTTCACTTACAGATGCCAATGACATAAAGTGATTATATGAAATTCCTTCTGCTCCATCTCAATCATTTATTTTTAGAAGTCCAACACACGAAATAGGTATAAGTGCATTAAAGAAGCACTTGAACAACCTAACAGGACTTCTGTCCGATGGAATCCACACTAGGTTCAAATCTGTCAGGAAAATGTTTTGCTAGAGATACCCCCAACAGATCAGGAAGAAGCAAAGCTTCTTCTGTATCACTTGCATATAGAGACCTATGTTATCTACACAAACAGAAACAAAGTTTTAGCAAGAGGAGCTCCCAACTGTGCCCATGCACAGTCCAGAATGTTACTATTCAACACAAACCTGAGAAAGGTTTATGAGAAAAATGACTTTGTGAATTGAACCTACAGCCTCAAATCAACTCACCGAGGCTCAGCAAAGGTACTTATATATATGCTCTCCAAGGACTGATTTGACTTTCCTATGCTCCCAGTCCTTGGACACAGCCAGCAAGGCTGTAAAATCACTAGGATATAATGGGAGGTAAAGAAGGGATAATAACATTGAAGCTCACAGGATAACAATCTGTAACTACGAATGCTGAAGCCTTTTCTCATGTGACCAGTCATACTGGAATCAACAGAATTACTTATACAAGTTAGGGCTCCAGGATCAAGGTTCTGAGGATTATCGTGCCATATTTATTCATGCTCTGGGTAATACCTTGTTTTACAAGTAGATTTCTTTAGAACACCATTATTCAAGGTAAATACACACAAAAATCAGGCTCTGTACTAATTACAATTTAAAGATAACACATTCAGAAGTAGAAGAATGCAGTATGAATAAAACGCAATGTGAGAAAATTCCCTTTCCATATTTTTTTGTGTTCATACAGATGATGGTTTAACTGTATTTTTATACTTCAATTTAAAATAAAGTTCATTACAAAAAGAGTTTCATGGTGCTAAATTGTGCAGTTGTCTTCCAAGGTTTATGTGACCTAGAGGAAGGTTTGAGCTGAGCGCTTAGCTCAGTCTGCACAGGTGTGTGGGAGGCCAGCTCAGGACCTCACGAGGGTTTGTCAGTGTCAGTGAGTAGTTTGCAATCTGCACTGCATTTCAAAGGGCTGAAAAAAAGAAAAATCAATTCCACAGTGATTTGTTAGCACCATAAAAATTCTAAATAAGGTGATTTATTAGCAAATATGTCCAATGTTATATTGCCTAATGCAGTGAACTGTCATCATCTTCAAACTTTTAAACTGAATTTATTATTTAGTCACAATTTACTTCCCAAGAGGACTCTACTGCTGATTTTATTTATGAACCAAACCTTGTATTCCTTATCACTCTGACAAAAGAAGAAGTCAGAATGGAATGAATAATATTCTGAACCATATCACTCAAACAAAAGACAAGAAAAATCTTCTGGTTAGGAAAACTAACTCTTTCAGATGCTGCAGAAACTAATAACACTAAATTTGAATTGTAGTATGCTCTTTTGTTATCATACCTGTTTACGAACAGCCAATATAAGCAGAGTTAAACAGACCTGCAGGCTTCAACTACAAATGATAATCAAGTTGTTAGAAATCCTTCACAAAGCATTTGAAGCTGCAGAAGTGATTCACTACAGCCTAACAGCCTTGCTAAGCCTTTGTTTCCATTTTCTATATTACTTCTGTATATCTGAGAGATTTAAATTTGGCTGAAAACAGAATAGTACTCGCCGCACTGGAAGTATGAAGCACTTAAATAAACCCAGGAATGTACATGAAAAATTCATTTGCCACGGGTGTAAGCATCCGTTATTTTTATTCTGAAGACTGCTATCAATCACATTATTTCTTCTCAAATCGTCTATCACATATCTTCTGGCTCAGCTGACAACTACCTACTGCAACTGCAACAACACATACACAGTACTTTCATATAGAGCAGGATGTTGTGTGTCTAACTTCAGATAGACTGATTTCATTAATTGTAAAATAATCTAAAAAAGAGCATTAGTTTACCAGCTTAATGAGTGTTAATATCTAAATTACATAGTAATTATGGAAAGAGAAAATGTTAAGATACGGCTTTACAACAGAAACCTAATCATTCATTTAGATACTGAAAACCAACATTCACTTTCTTATCAATTTTTGGTGCATTTCAAAGCATGCCTCCTGGTCTAGTGCTCTAACGCTCCTCTTGCATACATGGCTGCCATCAGTAACTGCTCTTTTGCATCACATTCACAACCAGATTGCATTCAGTTATCCGCATGCTACTTAATAGACGTGTACATAAAGCATTGGCAAAGTCTCTGAAAACAAAACAGTGCAAAAAGAAAAACATACAAAGGTGCCATCCAACCAAAAAGCAATACCAAAACGTGACAGCAGTCAAGCAGAATAATGCAACCTCAATGAATCCAGCCCACGCCGCTTTACGGTACACAAAGTGATTATCTATCAAAGACTGGTGGTTCATTCAAGACACAGGGCCGGTCTCCGTCCAACAGTCCGTCCTGGCAGCAATAACTGCATGGACAGAGACTCATCACCCACTCACCTCCAGAAGTGACCTCTTCCGAACTGGGTTGAGGAACATTGGCAGGACAATGTGGGGAAGCTTGCATTGCTGCTGCCCTTGCTATACCTCTCCTGTGGAGAAATAGAGGACTCAATTTCCAGGGCTGTCAGCCAGCACCTCCTACATTACAAGTGAAGGAAAATGAAGCTAATACATTTTGGGGTGTAGTGCAGAACCCCCATTTGCTACTGCAGTATTTCATATCTTCTGTGGAGCTCCATTTGTCTGCTTGGACAGCAAGCTGGATTCTTAGGTTCATGAGCTGATGGTACTCTTGCCAGTTACCTATACAGCAAGCTAGGATGTGACAGTTAAGAATCAACATTACTAGATACACAGCCTAAATAAAATAAAATACAGTAGGAAGTAATGCTTAAATTAATCTCTCAACCCAGACACGAACTAGCACATGCCACTGGGTAACTCTCTCCTTGCTCCCTTCCTTTCACAATCACATGTTTCTTAGTCTGCTCTTCACACATTTCATTTTGCAGATGATTACCATATGGATTACCCTAATTGAGAAGCAGTTCTTCTCCTTTTCATGTTCCACTCATTCAATATACTTATTTTAATTTCGTATTAATCCAAATAGAGATACCACAAGAATCAATCTCAAGAAAGACAGTTTTTAAAGGGAAAATGAAAGCCTTCCCCTATCCTCATGCTTTCCAGCTAGGCCAACAGCTCTTAGCCACTAGCTTTTAGTGTGACAAATACAAATGATTTATATATAACAAAACAGCCATTAGAGAGAAAAAGAGACAAGAAAAGAATATCTGAAGTATATGAATAAATCATTCTTTTCAATGTGTTTATGAATGCAATGTTTTACAATTTCAAAAACAATTCTCTGAAGCCTTACTGAAGTAAACATGTTTGCTTCCAAGAGTGATCTCCGTGTATCTTTCAGGAGTACTACAATGTTTTTTGTTAGAGGGAACTCTGTCAAGTTTAGACACACGGGACTGGAAGCTTATGACCAACCATTTTTGTCCAGTAGGAGCGTGCAATACATACTGCTGTTCACAGCAAGGAACAATTTCCCATAATTAATTAGAACCTTATCGGCCTTTGTTGCATTTGCTTAACTTTGGTCAACAGTAATGTTGATTTTACAAGTTAATTGAGTGTTAAGAAAAAGCTATAAACGTGAGTTTTAGATATACTTCAGAGCTGCTGAAAAGCATGGGAAGCAAGCCAAAAAGTTATAAAAATAACGTAGAGGAGCTTTGCTAAGAAAAAAAATAAGCTTTCATTACGTCAATTGCTTAAACTCAGTCTTTTCACTAGATGTGTGCTGAAACATGAATGTAGAGGTAAACAAAATTTTCCATTTCTTATTTGGACAGAACAGATTTATGTATCACTTGCTTCATGAACAAAGATGCCACACAAGACATTTCCTGCATTTTTATTTTGATGTCTTTACGTGCCAAAACTATATTGTTTTTCTCTTTGCAAAGTTCCCAGCGTCCAGCATAATAAGCAACAAAACAGCTTATTTCTGATTAGATAGTAACCTTGGATTATGACCATGGCCTATTAAGG
>JAOWBP010002392.1:52981876-53005750 GCA_028571105.1 Tragopan temminckii
AAAGTCATGCCAGTCATGAATATGAAAGGTATGAAGACAAGTTGAGCTAGGAGAGTAAGGTGTCAATCATGGATGTGCACCATGTACAAAACAACAGTAAAGAGGAATCAGATGCAACAAGAATGTACTAGAGAGGTGATCATGCAAGCATTTAATTTTCCAGATTGTTTGATTCCAAAGATATATCGTTTCTGGTTGCTACAGGCTTTACATCATCAGTTTTGCATGCCTCTGAGATCTAAACTGAAATCACTTCAATCAGTAGGTCTCCTCTTTTTAATGCCTTGAAAGTTCTACTATTACCTTCTCAATTTTGTATTGTACATGCTCCACACACTTGGCTTCTCAATGAGCTTGACTTCAGCTCAGTGCAGCAATGCTACATTAAATGGCTATTTTCTAACTCACAGATCTGGAAAATAGGGTTTAATCAATGACCATTAGACCTTGCGCTCCCTTCTGGCATAAAATGCCTTCTTTCATTGAGGGTTACTGTATTCTTGTTTTAATAAGTTATGATTGGCACCTGGCACTGAATTACAGGGGCAAAAAGGACATATTAGTAGGGAGAAATGAAAGTATTATGGGACAGGATAACTCACAACAATGCACCAGGTCAGGCTGTGCTTGCATTTTACTTCATAGTAATGATTCTTCCTACTTGTACATGCATAGAGCTAACAAAAGTAAAACATTTCTCTGCTTAGGAACTTGTCCTGAAAGTTTATTTTCTTCAGTTGGAAATCACAACCTCAGAGGTTCTGAGCACGTGCAGTACTCCAAGCAGCCAAAAGGTCTTCCCCTAGGCTCTTTATCTACTTCAGTTAAAAATAATAACTGTGCTAAGTCTATGCAGTGCTTAAGTCTCACTTAAATCATCAACTATTTTCTTTTCCCTGTCCTACTAATAAGACCCACCTACCTCAAAAGGTTCAGATACAAACTGACTGATACAAAACCACTTACATGACTCTTGCACTAAGAAAATTTCTCCCAGACTTCCTTCCCAATGACTGAACATTGCCAAAGACAGTGAAGACCAGATTCTGTGAGATAAAAGCGTTCTAGAATTCCAGTCCTGAAGGTGCCTAATGCAAAACCACCACAGCTCATTAGGTTTTCTCAGCTCCTCATTGGAAACCACCACACGACACAATGTCTGTTTTTCAGTCTTAGAAGATAAGGAATAAAAAGACTGATTGCATAAGGAAAAGCACCTGGGCTTGCCAGGGTAGTGGTGGCATAGCCTATATTCTGTCTTACCAGCAAGACATTACAAACACACATTTTCCTTCATCCCTTTGTTTGAGAACAGACAGCCTCACACTCTACTTGTTCTTAGGTAGGCTTCAAACACAAATGGTCGTAAATTAGAGGCTCCATCTCAAAGTCTTACAGGCTATATAAAAATCACATCAAGACATGACATCTTCTGTGAGAAAACAATATGGTGTTTTTGGTGGTTTTTGTTTCTAGGGGTTTTTATTTAAGTTGCCTGATTTCTGAAGAAGAATCACAGAATCACAAACTTGTTGAGGATGGAAGGGACCGACACAAAGTACATCTGGAGTAAACATAAGGAAGGACTTACGCTTGGAATGTTTGTCACAGAGGGCCGATGCTCTCATGTCACAGAGTCTCAGGGAGCCTTTGCTGCTGCTGTAGACAAAGAGATTGCAGTGATGGGGATGAAACTCAGAGGCTGTAATTACTTCCGTCAGGTCCTCCATATTGGCTGGCTTTATATCTACAATGTCTGAATGGAAGTTTCATTAAGGAAAATTGAGTTGTTTGCAGGTTATCTATGACCCTTACAGCCTTTTTGAAGGAAGCATAGCGACCTAAACAGCATCCATAAATTTCATACTCTTAGATAAAGATGTTCTAGATGTGGCATTTGTTTGCCTCATCTAGACAGAACTCAAAAACCACTACTGGATAACAGTTTTACAGCAGACATCATGAGTAGTCAACACCTGCCCGTGCCCCCATCTGCACATACAGAAATCAAAGAAATAGTATTTCAGATTTGGAATTCCTATCTTCATTAAACTAAGAGAGACTAGGTAGCTAAATCTCCTGTATTTGACATTGACATTACTGCTGTACTCCAGATAATACTGATGGATAGAGAACAATGTACACAACTCAGATCTGCTCACTCCAGGAAAGGTTCGCTGGCTTTTATAAACATGCATCTCAATCTAAACAGCATGAGTGCCTTAAGTTAAAAGCCTCAAACAACAAACATGTATTTTTGCAAAGGTAAATGTGTACAAAACCAGAACTTAGGCAAATAATTTTGTGTACATATGTAATATTATCACTTACTTTCTAAAAAAAAAAAAAAAAAAAAAAAAAAAAAAAGAAGGTTTTACAAAACAAAATTGAGCACAGTGTAGGTTTTGCTGCCCAGACTCTAATAGTTGCAAAAGTATTAGAAATTTCATTCTTCTTTTCACGTAAAAGATGCTCATTACTGAAATCAATATTAATTTCTGTAAACAAGAACAGTATGTCTGGATCATTTAAGTAGACATAACCTGGAACAAAAGAAAGAACAAAAATGTAGTTTCCCAAGCACAGATCTGTCAGTTGGAACACCAGACATTATCCACATCAAGTGTAACTCACTCGAGGCCTTCCCAATATTTATCCACCTATACATGCTACTTACTTTGGTGAGTAACCTAGCAAGCATTTATTTCGAGGAGAAGGCCAGCGTGTGGTAGATTGCTGATAAAGAATGAAAGAGTCTTGTGAGAAAGCTGTAAGAAAGCAGTATACGTAAAATGAAAGAAGAGTGCATATGTAAAGCAGTGTATTTAAATAAGATTGTGCATTTTCACATGGCCGTTAGCAATCCACTGTAGATAAGCCATCCAAATGTTAACAAATCCTTGGAAGAAGAAGAAGAGTAACATTACCCTATTTTACTGATGAGGCTCAGAGAGACAGAAAATGATTTGCATAAGATCACATGGGAACTGCACGACAGAACAAACTCAAATCTATTGAGCCCCACTTCAGTGCTCTAACCACAAATCATCTCAGTGCCTGGATTCCCCAAACATAAAATTTGAATCAGCTGACATTCAAAATTTAAACAACTCAGAGGATAAGATAAATGAGAAAATCTGTTTTACCAATGGCAAGAGAAATCACGTCTCAGTGATACTAGGCTGGTTTCAGTTCCCTCTGTTCACATTTCCGAATGGAAGATTTTTAATTGATTTCTGCGGGAGTAAGGCTCAGCCCATCACCAACCTTATATTCCGTACTTTCATCTTTCCAAAAATGCAGATTTAGAAACACTACAGTAGAATTAAACGTAACAATACAAAAGATTCAGAGATAATTATTTTGAGGACTTTGCATAGACAAATACCACACACTGACTATTTTACACCACATATGATTTTAAAAGCAAAGCATCAGCAAGATTATGAATACTTTGTGACGTTCAATAACAACTGGGAAATGAATTAATATTTCACTTCAACTGCATTCCCTCTTGCACTTTCACATCCATTTCCAATAATCCACCATGATTAATATTAGTGCAATGAATATTAAGATGTAGCTACACTGATTTACCTAATCTTATAAATTATCACTAAATCGTCTTGAAAATTAACAGGAAAAAAAAATAACCTTTATTCAGTTATTTCTATTTTGTGTATCTGTCTCAAGAAATACATTTAAGTGAAAGCAATTGCGTTCAGTGATTGAACTGCTTTCAGGAGTTCCGAGAAATTATAGTAATACAAGAATTTCTCCTCTCAGCACAGAGATGAATAATTGCTGAGTGATGAGAAAGATATAAAAAATAAATAGAGTATGTGAACAGTCATGGTAAGTATCATTTTTCTGGATGCCGTAGACAATGTTGACGAATTTCCCTTCATTGTATAAAATGAATAACCCTATGCTGAATAATGAAATTAAGTATTCCATTTGCCTGCCAAAAAAGCATAAAATACTTGAAACAGACTGTATTTCCAGATGTGATCTAAATCTCCACTGAGGAAAAAACTCATTGCCTACTGAGGATCATGGAGAAAACGCACCACAGGAAGCTCATTGTTTCATCAGATTTAGAAAAAAAAACAACTAACACTCGTATTAAAGGGAATAATCAAAGGAATAGAGAGCTGTGGAAGATACTTACTCCAAGCAATAGATGGAAAAACAGCTTTTGCTTTGACAGCTACAAAACCCAGTGTATCAAATGAAGAGCATGTCACACAAAAGAATATTTTCCTCCTCTTGTGATTTTTGCCGTCTATTTGAAAACAATCAAATACAGCTTGACATGTGATGTGTGGGAACTGTATTTAAACTAGTATGACATGGGCAAGCATCTTCCGTGAGACACTGCATTTCTATTTTTCCATCTTCCCTTTTTTTCCCCTTTTTAAACACGTCTCTCAGCAGGAAAATATCTAAAAACTTGGGCCAGACAATGCTCCCCAGAAATCTGCCATTTGGTGAACTAGAAGAGCTCAATGAAAAGGATATTTGGCAGAAACTGATTAAATGAAAATTTCATTGCTGAAGAGAAAAGTATTCTAATGTCACAAAGCTGTAGAGCCACTCCTAAGCTAACGGCTTCCCTTGCAATTTTATCTCATGGAAAGATGTCTGGACAAGGTCACAGTCCTTCTCCCTCAGTTCACCCACACGTCAAGTACCAAAGTCACATCTGAGACCTAATCTACCAAATCATGTGGTGCATTTCCAAGGTGTGCAAAAAAACCACAAAGACCAATGCTTTCAAAGAGAATGAATGACTTAACAGCCTACAATTGGCAGTGCACAGGGATATAACTGTTGTCCTCAAAAAAAAAAAAAAAATACCCTAGTGCTACTGGGCCTGAACAGGGTAGGAATTTCCCTCAGAAAATGAAAAAGGTCTTCACACTGCTTTTACTCCTGTACATGCTTGCCAAGGAGGAATTTCCAGCCCTGGTAGATTGCACTAAGAGAAGGCTGATCTGGTGCCTTGACAGCTAGTGGGAATGCATTAGCAGAATTTTCAGTCCTTAACATCAGAACAAGTCTCTGCTCCTCCTTTACTACCTATTTGCCACCTCCTTACATACCAGGTGTTGCCACTATTGCTTAGCTGTGTGAAATGGAATGAAGCTATGAGGAGGTCAACAAATTTTCCAGATGCTCTCCATAGCAAAGTGGAAATTAAAGGTCACAGAATGCTGAGAGATCGTGTTCTTACACTTAGGTCAGTAGAGCTACAAGTCCAGGAGTTAATTTTGGTAAAGGCAACAAAGATACACTCAGGCAGTGTAATCCTGAGCTTTGGCTAAGAGCATCTGGGTTGCCTTTACCAACACTGCTCAGCAGCGGAGGCACTAAACAGCAAAAGAAGCAGGACACGACCTGACTGAAGTAGGAAAGAGCATAAGGAAAAGCACAATTAACAATGTGCAACAACAACACAACAACACAAAAGTTGGAGGGATGCAATCTGAGTGCAGAATTCAGTGACACTGTATGATTAGCTGTATTCCATTTGTGCTGTTGTGCAGCTGATAATAAAATGAGGACAACAGGATGAAGATGATTTGTTCCACTGCCTCTGGGCCACTAGTCAAGCAGAAAAATGTGAGATGCCTCTGTGAGAAGCCGGTCCATAAAGTTTCTTTCAGTGCAGGTTACAGTGATGACCCTCACCTTGATCCAAGACGTCCATTGATCAGACTTCTCCATTTGATCAGCCAGAGTATACATGAGCATGCGTGCTTAATGCTCGTGCCAAAACATGTATTACAAGACACTGGAAAATACATACGGTTCCTGCTGAGCAAAAAAGGTTCCAGAATGAGTTTCCCTGTATGATAATGGATACATACATAGCTCTTTCCTCAAAACAGATTAAATTCCCTTTGAAGTGAACAGTATGCATAAAGAAATAGCTGCTTCATCTTCTAGAAGCCAACAAGGAATACTATCAGAAACCAAACCTTGTAGATAACAAACATACAACTCAGAAGACACAGCACATAAAGGACTTATTCCTAGCTGCATTCATTTGGATTCATTTTTGTATCTTCTGCATGTTCGCTGCAGGAAGGAAATCACTGGTATACTCATATTCAGGCTTCAGAAAAGAATTTAACTGCATCTCAGCTGCAATGCAGAAGAAAGGCTTTATTTAGAAAGTCAGACAGAATTTTCCTTAGTAACTTCATAAGAAAAAAAAAATCCTCTTTTTATTTCAATATATGCTCTTTTGTCACTTTATTTTTACCCCTGAGTGGGATTTGTTTTCTTTTTAAATTTGTAAGCACTTCCAAAAAATAAAATTCAGCATAGCACATCCTTCCAAACCTGGCTATTCCCTGTGTTTTCCACAGAGGTCTGTTCCAGCTCCTAATTTTGTCTGCATCTCACACCTACATTCTAGCCTAGACCTAGAAATATTCACTGACTAGGAGCTGAAATCAATAGCAATTCATGGAAGCTGCCAGGGCTTCAGTTTAGGGTAATTGATTGCTGTGGTCCTGTTGAGGCTCTACACTTTTAATATACACATTTCTCCAAGTGATTTCTTCTGTTAGTAATTTAGTGCACACCATTTTCATTATAAGGAGGGAATTGTGATGCTTACAAATCAAGCTCTACCAGTTTTACACTTCCTACATGGTGGTTATATCATTCCTATACCATGTAACAACTGAGAGAATTCATTCCAAATACCCACAGTTTTCTTGCAGGCTGCATCAGCAGAGCAAGGAAAGGATCAGGCCTCAGTATGCATGATGTGATTACATCAATTTACTATGAAAGACAGAAGAGAGCCCTAACTTTTTAACAGCTATCCTCTCACTGTTTCTTCTCATTCCTTAAAGATATAGTGTATGTTTACACTGTTGAAGGACAATTCTGCAGTAGGCATGTCACAATACTAAGGACATTGCTGGATAGATTCCAGCTTTTTAATCTCTATCTTGCAGACCCTTTGTCCAAGAGTCAAGGATTTCTGGAATGGATTATCAATAGGTTAATGATTTTGGCCTGTTTGTCAAATTTCTGTCTCTTACCTTAGGCAGAGAGATGACCCAGTATTTATTCTCTAAGTACTCCCAATAGCCAATGTCAATGCTTTTTATCATGCAGCATTCTCCCACTGCTCCACTAAAAGCATGTGCTATATAGGTTTTATTAAAAGCCCAGGGAGTTGCAATTATGTTGTCTGTGCCATTTTACTCTTCTGAACCACGAAAAAAGAAACTGCTGCATAAGTGTGTGCTCCTTCAAGCTGTCTTGTACCTAATATCTGCTAATGCAAGGTATTGATCCATTCATGAAAATGACTTAGTAGTACAAGGTCAGTCCAATTCCATTTTTAAATTCCACAGTCCTTACAACAATGATTCTTCAAGATATCAAACTGGAGCTGGGAAGTCTGGCAGCCACCTCACACACGGGTGGGGATCTGCTGACCTTGACTGGCAACAAAATGTTTCCATTGAAGGCATTTAGTTGGTGCCATTATGATAGAACAAAGGCTTCTGACGGCTTTTTTTTTTTTCCCTGTATTTTCCCTCATATTAGGATTATGAGATAGATAGAGAAATATTAAAATTGCTACAAGTCTTTCAGCTCAACCTGGAAAACCAACCCATGGGCAATTATGTTAGGTGCCAGGCAAACACAAAGAAAAAAGACTGATCATTATATAAAGGGCAAGTACAAAGTACATACAAAGAATAGATGAGGTAATGGTAACAGAGATCTCTGAACTCCTGAGTTCTCTTAACTCACGATGGTGCTCCATGGGCAATGGCATCACACATGCTCAGCATAGAACCCTTGGTGCAAGAATTTCCTCACAGTCTAGTAGCTATGGCTTCAGTCAGATTTTTGTCCAATTTTGTTCTCTGTTTATGTTCCTAACATCATAAAACCTAGGAAGAGAAGAGCGGTGGATATTCAGAGCCTTATTACATTTGTCTTTTGGAGATGCAACGGTGCAAATCAGATGCAAATTTTCTCATAGATAGGCCTGCTTGTGCATGTTGCAACCACTAATTTTCTTAAAGAATAATGAAGTTAGAAGTAGCGACTGGAAAATGTTGATGTAATTAAAAACTGAATCTTCAGCTTGTTTTTTAGAACAAAATGTCTGCACTTTCATCTGGAGACACAGTCACGTGCCTGTTTTATCTGTAACCATATGCATATCCAAATTTTCAAAAGCAACAAAATCATTATCCGCAGATGCATGCAGTTGAGAGCAAAATTAAGTGGATGAGTCAACACAAGACCTGCGCTTAAAAGCACATCTGGAGTTTTCAGTGCATAGTACTCTATCACTGAAAGGTTGCAAAGTAGTATTTAGTTGATATATTTGCATGTTAATTAATTATGATTTGTCTGAAACTACTGTGAGATGCTTAACATTGCATTTGAAACATAGCAGATATCAGCAACACCTCAAGTATGAATGGAAAAGACCTATTAAAGTCACCTAGCTCAGCTTCTGTTAGGCAGCAGTCTTTTCTACGGTATGGCAAATGGCACCATGTGTTACACAACAGCAAGGGTTCCAAGAAAGGGTACAACTTCAATATAATAAAGCAAGGAGAAATTATAAATTAGGGCAAAATCATCATTGGCAAACGTATTATCCTGAAATGAATGAGATGCTTAAAAGAGAACTGAGAAGGAGCCACTTGATTCGCTGAGTTCAGTCTCATGTAGTATGGAGAAGTACAGCATATATAACTTCCTTAACTGCATCTTAGAATAGCCAGGGATTTATGGGAAAGTAGAAACAACACTTTTTTAAAAGTCTATGCAATAACAGAGAATACTATCAATAAATTTATTTCTTGATACTTATTAAAATCTCATGCATCTTAAGAAGATCTGTCTTTTAAGAGGCAGCTGCAGAGTTTCTAGCTGGAGGGTACAGACTCTTTAGAGGATTTTGGTGGAGTTTCTTCTTTCCCTATATGCAATTTATTCTTTTACATACCTCACAGAAATATTTTACAGAAATCCCCACTGCAGCAGTATTTGTGCCATATAGTAGAAGTATTCCATATTTTTACTGAAGTTATATTTGAACTCAAAGACTCACTGTTTGCACAGTTCAGCTACCTAAAAATAGGTCTTTTAGAGCATAGTGTTCTATGAAGCTGTAAAATTCAACAATCTATCTTTAAAATATCTAAATGTTTCTGAAAAATAATTACTTTAAAAATACTGACAAAGGCTTCAGTTCAGATTTTATGCCGATGTTTCTGCCTGCAAGCACTTTGCACTGCCAAGAAATCCTTGAAAATCAGCAGTATGAAAATGAAAATAAGGAACAGATTCTCATGAGAATCCCCAGAGTGTAAGTTTTTAAGATCATCTCTATTAACTCATATAACACACTCTCTAGCAGGACTATTACCTAGCTGATTAATCTATTGAAAGATTTACAAAAATGCCCATCAGCTTCCCCTCTAGGCATTGCAGAGAATCATGGATTCCTGAAGTTTTAAACAGCAATATTATTCTTTGAGGGAAAGGAGTTTGATATTCACAGCCATATGGTTGTTTGCTTAATCTCTTCAGGAGACTGATTCCAGATAAGTCACATAACTCTATTCAGTATGAAAATTGTCATAACAGATGTATTTTTAACTCTGGTCTTCTCACCTTGTATAAGTTAATACGGGTTTTATTTACAAGAGCATTTTCACTCCAAAAGGCCCTGAAAGTGAACTCCCTAAATGGAAAGTATTGTAATTTCATATATAATGGCAATAGTATACAGCAATCTTTCCCAGTGAGTACTATGAGAGCAGACAAGAGAAACTGAAATGTCCACACTAACAAGAAATACACTGGCTACCTCAACAGCAAAAAAAATCTACCAGGGTTGCAGGACTCAGCAGTGCAGTCTATATGGCTTTCAATACCAAGATGACTGTGTGGGCATTTTCATTACATCTCTATTCTTCTACAGAAGGTCTTTGAGCTAAAAGATTTTAGCTGATGAACACAGCAGTAACATTTTCTTCTTCTTTATGTTAATAGTCCACAAAAGATTGTGCTTTGCAAGGTTAATTTCAAGTCCAAACTCACAAGGGAATGAGAATAATTAGGCCCATTTAAAAGAATTCTTCCCTCTGGCAGAGTCAATTGAATTATTTATACATTATCTTTTCATATAATTGTACCTAGGACTGCATAAATGGTTTTTTTGTCTAACTTTCAATAAATTCATAATACTTATGTTTCAAGTTGGATACACCACCTGCACCTGTGACAACAGAGAATGGCTCACTTTTAAAATGCTTCGATGAGAAATTAATCCAGAGGGAAACAGTAACATGCAGTTTAAAAGCTTCCACAATGATACTATACTGATTAAAACTCATCAGCTGAAGAAATAAAATTAGTAGGACAATAAACCTTGGTTGAATCCTGTTATCCATTTCCGCAGGAATAACTACACTGACTACAGCCGCACTGCGCTAAAATGTGAGAATCAGTTCTATGATGCAACCTTTTAGCTGCAATTCCTCCCTACATTCCTGCAATATTCCTTGCAACAGTTCCCACGTCCCTCTTTGCTGAGGGATCTCAGATTGCAGATAAAACCTAAAAATTCTAACGAGATGCTAAGGTGAAAATGGAAACCTGTCTGATGCTGTTCAGATTAATTTCAGCTCTACTGAACACTCTCTCTCTCTTTGACAGAAATGAACTTGAAAAAGTTTGAGACCATGACACCTGAAATGACATTCCTGGTACAAAATAGTTATTTGTTTGCTACAGTCAGAAGAACAACTGAGCCAAGTAGGCTGGAAAGCAACTCACTCTGCAGAGATCTATGAAAAAATATTATTGTATCTGTTTTTTCTTACCTAGATCACTCTACAAATACATCAATATAGTGAAATCCCACCACTACTCCTTAATGTTCTATTAAAGGGTTCTGACACAAGTTTTATGGGTTCTGGATTTCACTATATTCTTCATTGTCTGCTGCAACTCCAGATAATTTTCTTTTTTGTTTTTGCAATTCACTTTAAGTTTCTAAAAACCAGAAGTATTTTAATGCCTCTGGCTGTTTTTCCTTACCTCTGCAGCAACTCCACAATGGGTATGCATCTCTATTTAGGGACAACTGTATTAGAGAAGATGGAGAGCTAGATAAAACAGTAATCCATTAAAAGGTTAACAGAATCACATACTTATTCATTCAAATTGTGTATGGACAGGAGTGATAAGAAAGGAAATTAGGTATACTGATTAACAAATTAATATTTTTATTAAACAATAAATCTGCAGTGCAGTAATTATCCCACGGCTATAGCTATGCTCAAATCACTTTAAATTAACTTCTTTAAAAACAACTCCAGAAAAAAAAAAAAAAAGAAAACGACTTGTCTTTGCCAAGAATGCAAAGGCCTCAGCTATAATTGGTTTTTCACAGCCAGGCTCAACTCCTTCCATTTATTTATTTTTAGAAGACAGTTAGATAGGGAATATTTTCATAGTTCTATCCCATGCCCTGAAGACACTGATATCTGATCCTCCCGCCATGGACTGCTTGCTTTTGCTGCAATGCATGCTTGAGTATTCTGGATGGATGGTCTCAGACAGTAATTTGATGTTAAAACACTATTTAACTAGCTCTGATATTTCTCTTTTTGCTATCAGATATGTTCTTTCATCCAATTCTATTTGACTGGGTGACAATCACATTCTTGAGATATGAGTCAACTTCAGGTGATGAGAACAATTAAAAATTGATGGTTTCTGACAAGGAGTGAAAGGGCAAAACAACACAAAAGTTTTAAAGACTACTTTTGCAAACTTACTTATGGTTTCCAAAGCTCTCTGAATCTGGAATTAGCCTTCTAAAAGACGCAGTGACTTCTCTCTGTTTCTCAAAAACAAAAATCCTTAAGGTTCTCAGAGTCACTACTCATGCAGTCTCATTTGTCAGAATTATTATCTATTACCTGAATCACATCGGTTAGCTACAGATTAAGAACACAGAATAATATACAAACACAGGACTATCTCAGCTCTTAAAAACCGTACTCAGGATATTTGTGGTATATGATGAACGTATCAGAAATAACACTGTGCCCACATGTTGGGCATAATTTTACCTCAATAGAAGTAGAAGCGATTCAGTGTCTATAACTTTTTGAATAATTCTGTTGTAGAAGCTGTATCTATGTCAGAGGCTGTAAGACCCTTAGGTGACCCTAGAAATGCAGTTTCCTCTTGGCACTTTGCACTAGGGACACAGAAACAGATGAGTCTGGTCAGAGTTCATGAAGGGGCCTGCTGTTATCAGGATTTTATACAGTTCAGAGAAGATGGCAACTTAAAACTACATATACTTTTTTATTAATTTTATTCCACAACTCACACTAAAAACATTCCTTACGTGTTTTAAACAAAAGAATCCCTACTGCATTTTTTCTAATCAGCAGTAAAAACATATGTCAAGGACTTTCCCAACTACTAGAGTTCTAAAATCCTCATTTTAGTGGTCACATGGGATATTTTGCTTACAACTGAAAATTCTTTGTTTTATCCCATATTTAAATATAGTGCTTACAAAGAACAGATGCTGGATGCATTATTTAATTACATACCCATGGAGCCAGTGTGGTCCCCAGTCTAGCAGTCAGAAAATTTTCCTCCTTTTATATTCTTCTTAATTATTATTTATCTAGTATTACATATCCAATTAGTGTAGACCTCTACAGAATCTTAAACATATTAAAGAAAAATCAGGCTTCATTTGATCAGCAATATCTAGTAACACTGTTTAACAGCTCCATTAAAATAATGATCGAGTTTTATTCTAAATTAGAGCTGCTTTTGTCCAATTTAATGTATATCAGATATTCTTTTTATGGTGTATACATAACTTTAATATTGGAACTCCGTCTAGCTTTGCTTGTACACATCAGTGATGTTTGGTATGTAGTTCATATTTTAGCTTAAATAAAGTGCCATTTAATCTAAAATAGAATTATAGATGGAAGTAATGGAAAGTGGGATCTCACCATGCAAGATTCAGATTCTGAGCTGAAATTCCAACAAACCTATTTAACTCCATAATCTTTGTTTAATTGAGTATAAAGAGGGGCTGAGACTGACTAGCTTCACATTTCTAGTATAATTATTTAAAGATAAATTTATTCCAATGTATTTCATTGTGTTAAAGTACAACAAGCACTTCAGTTATACAGAAAAGATCCATATCACAACCATTTAAAATCTAATTACTAGTAGATGAGAAATGACAATGTAACAAAGAACCTAACAGTTAAGTGTTGATATTGGTGTGAACTGTGCTTATTAAAAAGTTTAATATATTAGAATTTCTTTTCTCCTTTTTCTTTTGTTTTCAGCCTTTTTTTTCTCCATGCTGCCCTTTCCTGTGACTTAGCAGGATAGGGCACTTGAGCCTTTATTCAGCTTTTACAAGTCTTCCTCTTAGTATAATGTGGCATTCACCAAAACATACAGAAAACCTCCAGCTCACAGTACTCAGATGTGAGTTAGGTGCCAAAATCTTTGATTACTGCCAATAGTTTTTGCTAGAAAGTCAGTATTACCCTGCTGGAAAAAAATAAAAAAATAAAAAATGGAGACCAAAGAGTACATTACATCTATCCAGAATCTAAGCCTGTTGAAAATAGCTTTTTTTCCCTCAGTTACTCAAGTAGGAGTATTTTAATTAGGAGAGCACAGCAACTGATCCTCATTAGCTACACTCTAAAGCAACCATTTCTCAACAGCTACACTCTAAAAGAGCTTGCCAAACCATACAAATAGGGTAGACCCTGCAATCTCTTCTGCAATCCCCTACTTCTGACTTAAGCTGATTTCAGCTCTGCAGATGTCTTCATTTGCCTTTAATGGAGAGAGACCAAGACAAAGCCTGTGGGAGGAGGAGGGACTCTGGGAAGTATTGAACACGAGAACACTATGAGGAAAACTACTCAAATTTTGCTAGCAACAACTCAACTCAATTAGAAAAGGGCTTCTTGATGCAGTGTATACCTTTTAAACACACAATGCAGATTGGCAGAACTTTTCTTGATAGAATAGGAAGCACTAAAATGTAATATACAGACCTATCAAAAGGAGAGAAATAATGTCTTCCAACTATCCAAACAGAAAGTGTATGCTTGAGGAAAACAGAGCTGAGGGTGGGGTAGCAGCAGGTTTTAATGCAGTTAAGGCTTTTTTTCAAGAGCAAGAAAAACACACTGTGAATAGTTTGTGCACAGTCATCATGTCAGAGGAATTTTTATAGAAACAACCACATCTCACTGAAGGGCATAAATCTGTCAGCTTCCAGCTCCAAGAATGCCAAGAGAAGACTGCATGTTTGCTCTCAGCTTAACATTCAAATGCACAGCACTGAGACAGGGAACAGGAATTTTGCAAGGCGGCAGGCTGCCCCCAGCTGCCCCCAGGGCACACGGCGATATGCCCTGTGCAATTCAGATGCACATCAGGTTGTATGAACTTGGTCTCCATCTACGTTCTCTGTTATTTTGGTGATATTAATTCTTTGCTTTTTTGTTGTTATTTATTTCTTAAGTAAATTAATTTCCCTAAGATACAGTGCCTAACGATCTGACTATCCATGATATGCTTCAAATACTGGAATACGTTAGACTATAAGAAGGCCCTATGGTGATTTGCTAATTAGCTTAACCCTGATGGGACAGAGAAGTAGGAATTTTTTATTAAATCAGGAGAACACTGGACTATATTGATCTGACTGAGAAACGAGTATTTTAGTCAAGATGAGTCTCTAGATGAGTACATGCTGGAAACAGTGATGTTGTTTCCATAGCAATGCCATGACTGCCTCTGGAGTGAAATAGTGCGCTACCAGGAAATGAAGGGAGTTCAAGTGCTGTGAGCTACGTACTTCTGTGAGTGATCCAAATTCATTCTCATAAAGAATATTTAGTGCAGCTAGATTCTCCAAAGATTGCTGCTGATGTGAAGTAAGCCTTATCAGTATGCTTCCAGCACTGCAGTTTTCTCATTCAATACACCAAAGATGACTTATCTAAAGGCTTAAGCTATGGGCAACACTGCTAAGCCATTTCAGACTGAACATTAACGAATACAGCAACCTTTACCTCCCTTCCTTTCCAGTGAAGAGTATCATCTATAATTAAGGACACTGACTCTCGTTCTCCATAACACAATCACACACATTAAACCTTTCAGCGAGGAAAAGCCTCATATGTGTAATTATTTACTAGCTGACCTTCTCCCTTCCTTTCCTCTCACCTCCTCCTCCCTTTCCTCATCCCGCTCAAACAATACTGAGCAAACATGCTTGCAAGTGGGAAGTCATGTACAAATCCTTTGCATATTTCTCAGGAAAATTTACAGTCATAGCATAAAACTCACTTCTCTGCTTTTCACTCCAGTTACTGTTTATGCTAATATCAAAGCAAACCACGAAGTCACTAACTGTATTTTGCTTGCCTAAGGCTTTACCTAAAGTACATATTTTGATCAAATTTTGCAAAGCTGAATTATTTTCCAACGGAGCCAGAAAGAGAACTAACTTAAGATCTGCACTGCTTTGTGTTTTTGTTTTGAAATACACAAAGAATTCTGAGTGATTCGTAAAAGTGCTAAAACAATGGTTATAACCCAAATAAAGCCATTATAACTGTTTCCAACTAAAATTTTAGAAGACAAAGTATTTTACTTGAAAAAATCCTAGTATATCACTGTTAATCTGACTGTTTTTCTCCAGCCTTTCCCTAGTAATTTGTAAAGATGTTCAAACATGAGCTGAATGTCCAGAAGCTCTACCGCTGTATTTGTAGTGCTGTTGTCACACCAGCCTCTTGGGTAAATAGATTGCAGTTCATTATATGCAGCACTGCTGTCTCTGAGGGAAAGTAGAAAGACAAGTATGTACCACTGCCAGATCCCTTATTAACAAATGCAACTTAGAGCTAAATACTTTCTATTTATTGTTTTAAACATTTCAAGGAATCAAGCTCCCAGTGCAAAACAGCAAGATGTTTCACTTCCATTTTACATCTAGTAAGAAAGTGTGAAGCAAGCATTTTTAAAACTCAGTCTCCTCTTGTCTGTTCTCTTAACTCTTCTGCAGAACAAGGCACCACACCAAGCAACATTCAGGTTGGATATCAGGAAAAAATTATTCTCTGAAAGAGTGGTAAAGCATTGGAATGAGCTACCCAGGGAGGTGATGGAGTCACCATACCTGGAAGTGTTCAAGAAAAGAGTAGGAGTGGCACTTGGGGACATGGTTTAGTGGGCATTGGTGGCAATGGGTTCACAAGTGAACTAGGCAATCTTAGAGGTTTCAGTTAGAGATTCACTATCATTATTGGACAGATTTCAAAATCTACTGGAAAACACGCTGCGGCAATTTTACAAGAACTTAAAGGGTCCTACATAGGAGGGGGAGGGGAAAAAAAAAAAAAGATACCTGCCACTGTGGCCAGTATAACAAAAACAGGCTGCCATCTAAGATTAACCACCTTTTTACTACTGTTTTTACCAATGTTCTCTCTTATCAGTGCCTAAACTCTCTCAGGACCATCTGACAGGTATTCATTCATGCGTATCTAAAAGTAGCAGCAAGATCTGTATCTGAATTCAGGATAAAATACTGTTATTCCAAAGTTATCCACACAAGTATCCCAAAGTTTAGAAACAAAAAGTTTCCCATCCTAAAACTCAAAAACATAGTCTGATTTCACCCCCAGTCAGCAGTTTTAGAACATCCTCAGACACTGAACAGGTTGCTTACTATAAGCTGTGTAGTGTTGTAAGGGTTAAATCAGTGATTCAACCACAAACTAGAAAACACACTTCTTAGTAAATATTCCACAACATGCGCATAGGGCACACAGCTGTGACATGAGTACACACAAGTAGAGACAGTAACATTCTAAATAGTTATTCAGTCTCAAGTACCTTTGATGTCCATGTTGTATCATCAAGACATACGGTAGCATTTATGATCTTGAAACTGTTTCCCAGCTCTTCACAGGTACAGTGCTAGTTTAAAATATCTTTGTGGACAAGCACTTTAGAAGACTACATATAAACGTTTCCATACAAAGGGTAAATGAATTAAAATACTGCTAAACAGGCTATGAAATTTAAGTTCTCATAAGGAATTTCTTTAAACTTTCTGCATCAATTTCCTCATCCACAAAATAGCAGACAAATTTACCTGTCTTTAGCTGTCTACCAGCTCCTTACTCTTTTGTGAAGATCAGTTTTTCAACATGTACAAGAGAAAGGAAAATATATGCATACATACTAAGAATTACCTTACACCACCTCATTCACAATACTTCTGTTCTGAATTTATCAATATTCTCACAGTAATGTTTTATTTTCAAGTATTTACACACATTTGGGATTTGAAAATTCATTTGGATCTGATATTTCAGTCACTAAGCTCTTATTATGAGAAATGAATCATTAAAATCTCAGGTCATCCTCATGAACTATAACAAATATCTGTTTTGCTTTGTTCTTGAAGTTCTCAGAAAAATTTATCCTCACAATCCATACTTCATAATACACCTTTTAACACAACAATAGGGACTGCCAAAAGCAAAGACGTAAGTATTCAAGAGCGTGGTTTGGTTATCACATACAGACATACAGAGACTGTTGCTCTCATTCTGACTCATTGCTCTGCTTTAGAAAAGGAAGAAAACACACATTAGGCATCTACAAAAGTGCCCAGGAGAGACACAAGAGTGGAGGGTGAAGCTACAATGAGAAGGACACTGTGAGAAGCCATACTGCTACTCCATAGAGATGTGCTGGCAAAATAATTTCTCACTCTGTCCTCTCATATGAAACTACGGAAGTACAGTTGCTTGAACATCAAAGGCAAACACTGCTGCATTTTAAAGGATCACCTAAAGATTGATCCTAAAACCAATCTTGTTAAAGAAGGCACCATTGATCTCACTTAATGTAGACAAGTGAAAGGCAAAAAAGGAATATCTCAATTTGTTTCCAAACTCATGTTACCTAAGGATAAATGCACCTGTCATCTGATACTGCAAATGCAGTCCCATTTGGTTTTTTTTGTTTTTAAGGACATCAAGAATTGCTTCACTTAATGAATTTTTTCCTCTGACTTTAAAAAGCGCAGACCAAGCTCCAGAGATTAACTAGCCTACAGATTAAGAAACATGAAAGACCAGTAGGAAAAGGAAAAAGAGCTCTTCATGTTGGCAAAAGGAATTTGTCCACAGCAGAACAACAATTTCTCTTCAATATCTAATAGTCCTTCATACAATTCCATGGAGAAACATTCTTCTAATTCTTCTTGAAATAAAACAAAACAACAACAACAACAACAACAAAGGGAATACAATATTCTGATCTGGGTCCATAATCTATTTCTTGTCTTTCTCTTCCCTTATGTTCTGCAACGCACAGAGAATCATTTTTCTTGGCTTCATTTTCTCTGGCTCCTCCTGCACTGTGCAGTGCAGTGCAGGGGCAGCCTCCCTGACTGCAGTGATCCCACAACATGGCTTTCAGGATGATGCCAGCACTTGATACAGCAATGACAGCATTAATTCCAAACACAACTCACATGAAGCAGGCAAGCCTAATCCCCAAAGTATGCACATCTCAGAAATAAGGATTTTATGCAGCAGGGTGGCTAAGAACAGGGGACAGAGAAAGAACAGGCATTTCAGGAAGAAGAAGAGTAAAAAAAGTGGTGTAGCTCAGCATGAAATGTCTTAAGAAAATTACAGTATAAAACATGCTAGTCAGGTGGATAGTTATCATTCAGTCATCATCAGTTTTTGTTTATGTGTCATTAACCAACTCCAGGACTGCTATTTTTCACAAAATTCCCTAAATATTGCAACCTTTTAGCTGTCCTTTATGATATCTGAGTGTTTTCTGTTACAAATACTTCTGGGATTCTGGTAAGGGTAAGATACATTTATAAATCTGCAGAAAAAATATTTTCAAATGTCTCTCCTAAGCTCCACTAATGCTATCAACACTGACCAAGGAACCACAATAAAGGATACTGAAGCTTCTATCTGTGATTGCTAAGTGCCAGAGATTAATCCTGAGATCATCCGCTGACATGTATGTCTCACAGTCACTGTTGACAGATATTGAGTTGACATGATAGGTGTGACCATTAGCAAAGATTCTCCGGGGAGTGACTTCTACCATCAAATCCATAGGTTTCAATACAGGCACCTGCCAAAAAACAAACCACAGATCAGAAACAGATCTTTACTAATTTTTTGCTAGCATGATGGAGAGCAAGTATTCAAAGACTGTGACATTATAAAACTTCTCAGTAGTGTATGCAAGTTGAATTTCTCTATGGATGAACAGTTGGGCAAGACCATCCCTGACAACAGGGAAACCAAGACAAGAGCCATGGAGAGCTAGGAAGAACAGTGGAAAGCTTGGGCCACTGGAAGAGAGGCACTGACAGCTGCCACAGTGCAGGCCAGTCCCATGTCTCACATATGCACAAGGTCCTGGCTCCAGCAGTCAAACAATGAACTCCCAATAATTTTGTTTTTCCTAAATTCTGTTTGTCTTATTCTGTAAATCACTCACATTATTTCTTTTGCTACTTTATCTCAAAAAGAAGTCAGGCAGCAAAAAGGTTATAATCTCTGCAGAACATAATAAATACAGTCTTAGAAAACAAACCCAATTGATCATTGCACCCTTGTTATTTCCCTGTGTGTCATTTCGATGTCACGCTCCGAAATCTAGACAATGCCATGTTGGTAAAGCATTAAACACAGAAATGCTGTGATCCTCAGTTGGGAATATACAATGTAGTTGAACATGCATCAGAAACAATCCATCAAACATGCAAGATCATTTAAAGAGAAACACAGAAAAGTTAAAGCTTTGAGTTTAACTTGCTGCTACGGCAACAAAGGAATGATTCTCTCAGTCTTTGAATTCTCAGATTACAAGCAATCCTAAATGGCTTTGTTTGCTTAATGATACAGAGCAAGTACTCCATTCTGCGTGAATTCCATTCATGTAGATCTTTAGACTTCGGTGGGTATTTTTTCCCTCAATAGACAACATTGGCTTGGTTTGCAGGTAGGAGTTGATTGTTTCTTTTTAAGATTAGTGAAAATAATAGCACTTGTACAACACAGCCTAGGTTAGAACTAGTAGTTCTAACCTTTAGTCATCTCCTTTGGAAAATCACCTGAAGTGAATTCAGCCATTAAAGTGTGAGAGCAATAATATATTATAATATGAGATTGAAGACTGAACTCATCAGCAATGGAAAGCCTCACATTCATTGGACTTCTGCATATCTCCAGAAAGAAGATAATTCCTTTATACTACTGTAATAACGATGAGACTGAAATTTGCTGTATTATCAATCTCCATTACTCTGAATGAAGTGAGTGTACTGTTTAATATTAATTGTAAGTAGGCTTCTTCCAGCACACTAAGTTCCATAACCCTGTGTGAAAGAACGTGAAGTCACGCTGAGAGAATTTTATCAGGAAAAATAGAATTGATGATAAACTCCAAACATTTCTGTGATGGTCACTATGTCATAAAGGATTTGTGACTTAAAAATAGATTATAGATTCAAAACTGTAAAGTCAGCCAAAACTTCACGAATAATTGCATATATACTTAACATTAGGTATATATTTAAATCTTTCAGTGACTTGGTGCCCAGGACTATCTTCTTCATACAGAAGCAACCAGGACAGCGTCTTACCTGTAGTGATGTTACTGTAGAAAGATCTTTAAGCTTTCCTTCTTCATCCTTTAAGTTGTACCCCTCTGGCCTCTTATCTCTTTCAGTAATTTTCCATAACTTGATTGTTTTATCTTTAAAAGAAGAGACAAACAGCTTTCTGTCAGCATAGGAATTCTGAACATGGTTACTCACCTTTCACAAAATACTCCTTAAAGAAGTTTCTGCACCTTGACTTAGCCATGTTCCATGCTGAAACAGTCTGGGTCTCTAAATCTGGCACATTCAATCAATGCTGCCAACTGGAAAACATACTCATAAAGCATATCCCATACCCTGAAGTGAGTCAGAGGGCCCTGACAGATGACAGACCCTGCAAAACACACGCTGCTCTCATATCCAACTCAGCAGTTTGCAGGCAGAACATACCAAAACCACACAGTGTTCCCTGCTGAAGGTCAAACTTGCAAAGTCAAACTGTCAAGGAAATAATCTTGATACTAAAGCGTGTTAGCTAGGTTATTTCTGAACCACACAAGAATAGAGACCAGTTATATCTGCTTGGCTTGCTGTGGAAATGGGCAAAGGTGTATTGGTGTAACTTCATGAGCTCTAGCAAAGAAATCGAAGTGTGAAGTATGAAACATTTTGCTCTCCTAACAAGGGATATCAACAACAAAAAAAAAAAAATTAGAAAGGTTGTTGTAAAGGTAAGAGAGAGAGAAGTGGAAAGAAAAATATATTAATATCACAGGGAATTGAGTTAAACCTAAACTCTCCCTTTTCATGATGGATAAGATGATCATTAAGAATATCACAATAGAATTAGGATGCCTCTTGTTTAGCGAAGAGTTTTTTAGACATTTCAGATAGAATTTCTCCTTTTTGTAGCTGCACATTTCCCTGATACCGTCTACTCCCACTCCAACCTTGCACCCAACCTGGCAAATTTAGTCAGAAAAATAAATGTCAGCTCTTCTCCTTCTACACATGCATATACCTTGTCCTGACCTTCTAATAGTTGTTTTACACATCCCTTCATGGAGCAGCCAGACTTTCCAAAGCTTCTGCACGTCAGATGCTAACCTCCATTCCTGCATCTTTTCTCATTTAGTCCTTTCTTCTTCCTTCACCCTTCTCTTCCCAAAATTCCAAACACTTCTCTCAAATGCTAGTACATATTATTTTAAAAGTAATATATCTGAATACAGAAATCCCTCCTCATTTCTATAGCAATTTTACCTTTGATCTCTTTTTATTTTAAAAGTCAATCAGTTGCTCCACTGCTCAGAGAGCTTTTATTATTATGCATCTGTGTTGGGTTTATGTGTCAAGGTTTTGGTACTGGAGGGCTGCAGGGGTGAGCAGGGCACAGCAGCTGCCCCATGTCAGATCAGAGCCAGCTCCAGATAGCTCCAAAAGGGACCTGACACTGGGCAGAGCTGAGCTCCAAAAGGGACCTGACACTGGCTGTGCCTCTGTGAGAGCAGATCTAAGAAAGGGAACAACTGCAGTTCAACAGCAGCTGGGAGAGGAGTGAGGAATGTGAGAGAAACAGCCCCGCGGGCACCGAGGTGCAGAAGTAGGGCAGGAGTTGCTCCAGGTGCAGAGCAGAAGTTTCCTGCTGCCCAGGAAAGGCCCACAAAGAGGCAGGCTGTCCTCCTGCAGCCCACGGGCACCATGTGGAGACCTCCACGTGTAGCCATGGAGCAGCCCTGAAGGAGGTGCAGCACATGAAGAGCCCCAGCAGGAATAGGGCCTGCGACGGAGCTGCAACCTGTGGAGAAGAGCCTGCAGTGAGGCAGGAATTCTGGGAGAGCTGCTGCCCATGGGGACCCATTCTGGAGCAGTTACTAATGGATGGGCCCTGTGGTACTAAGTTGTATTGAAGCAGTGCTTGAACAGCTGCAGTCTGTGGGAAATCCCACACAGGGTCAGCTCAGAAAGGTTGGCATCCTGTGTGAGGGACACCATGTGGAGCAGGGGGAGAGAGTGACCATGGAGGAGCAGCAGAGATGAAGCATTATGGACTGATGGCAGCCCCTATTCCCTGTTACCCTGTACTGCATGGCAGGAGGAGTGAATGGGAGGAAATTGGTTTTAGTTTCTCACTGCTCTAGTCTGTTAGTAATAGGAAATAAACTACATTAAGCTCCCTATGCTTAGTCTGTTTTGTCCGTGCTGGTACTTGGCGAGTGATCTCCCTGTCCCTGCTTCATCCCTTGAGCCTTTTTTCATCACATTTCCTTCCTCTCTTCCTCTGAGGAAGGGGAATGAGAGACTGGTGTAGTGGAATTCAGCTGCCCAGGATGGTGAAACAACCAAAGCACTTCCTACAGATATTGATCAATCTACAGAATAAGTGGTTATTTCCATTTGCAGCTGAACAGTTGCAAAAGAAGTTCAGTACATTTCATTTTTATCAGTCATGTTAATTACTAAAAGTACATATGGGTATATCATGTACTTGGGACTTGTATTACATGTAAATGTGTTTTTCTGCTCATCTAATATTTTTAAATACAGTGATTATAAAATACGTAGGAAGAAAGTGTGTTTTTCACTGCTGAACTTGACTGCTATTGATAAACCTACCACTTCCCTGAGAGAAAACTTTCAGTGGTTAAGGATGTTGTGTGTTGGTTTTCTTCTCCCTTGTCTGCCTTCCGGACTTTAAAACCTCCCTAGAAATTCTAACTATACTTACGTTTCGCAAAATATAGAAATATCTTTGTGAGGTTCAGTATTCCTTCAGTCTCAAGGGTGTTGTGAAGTTTAAATTAATTAATGTCTGGTAAGAAATCTCAAATCCTCAGATGAAAGGATGTGTATGGGTCAAATTCTGATTTACTCAATGTAAATCAAATAGGAAGTCCCAATATATTCTGGTACAAAAGATACCAATGAATCTTAATAATTTAATACTATACTACAAAATTAGTTCAGTTTACAACGCAAACCAGGAATTTGCTAACTGCAAGCACTGCAAATCCACAGTGGGATTTGAAAGCCTTGGTGACTTCCTTCTGCCTCCATTAATTAAGACAACGCAAGCAGAGCTTAGCTGATAACTTACTGGTAATGTGTGAACTGCAAAAGAA
>JAOWBP010002392.1:53005850-53017224 GCA_028571105.1 Tragopan temminckii
TAATGAAGGTTTGTTTATGAACTGATTTGTGGTATTGATGACACATAATTGCAGGCAGAATACAGCTAGAAACCTGGACAGCTTAATAAAAAATCAAGCATGAGTTAAAGTAAAGTAAAGTAAATGTATGGTTTACTTAAGAAAAAGTAACTGTCTTAATGGCTATATTAGTAAGTACTCTCTCTGGACTAGTGAAATTATTTCCTAAAGGCCTGCCAGCTCTTGCTGTGGATTGTGATTCAGTTAAGCAGTTGCTGTCCATGTCTTACGGTTTTACTGTTTCAGTTTTTTTCCCCTTACCCCAGTCATCCTTAAATTTTACCAGATATTGCAATTTACAAGTTCAGTCTTAAGACATCTGGTTAAATCTGATGTTACAGAATCATATGTGCTCTGTCAATTCTCTTCCCTCTCTTTTTTTTTCTTTCTTTTTTTAAGTATAGTAATAAGGATACAGAAAGGTAAATAGCTACTCCATACCTGTTGATATGTGTGTTTGTCTTGTGCTGAGTTTGAGGAAATACCATTCTCCAGATATTGAGGTTGAACAACATTCCAGTTTTTGTTTGATCACTTTAATTAACAGCTTTAACTTTTCTTAAACTTCTGTTATTGAACCAGATGGTGAGAAGCAGCCTGGTCCAGTCCCAAAGTCAGTGCAGAAGCAGAGAAGAATGCTGGAGCGCTTAGTGAGCTCTGAGTGTAAGTACCTACTGCTTCTTTTAATCTGCCAGAGTAAGGATATATAGCAAGTTTTAATTGCTATGAATTGATGATGTCCATTTACTGTATGTGCAAGGTAAATAAATGATCTGCACATGAAGCCATAGAATGTTACCATTCTCATAAACTTGTCAGCGATTAGTACCTTGAAGGGAATTTGCATGTAAGTTGCCATTTTCTTCCTATTTCAGCTTAAGAGGCAATTCAGTAAAAAAAAAAATAATAAATTGCACTTTCAGTAATTTTTTTTTCCTTCTAAATTGTAATAAAGTTTCTACTTATAATAAGGGAATTAATTATGCAGACTTAGTGCAGTCAGTTCCCTCGCTCTATTTGCCTTGCTTCTGTTTGCCATTCCCTTATAATTAATGTTTGCTTTTTCGTATTTGTTCAAGAATTTATCTAGGAAATATGTACCAAGATATTCCTTTCATATCTCAAGTAGGTAGGGACAGATCAGTTTGTGTGATATATAAAATGTAGATCAATTCTTGAAAGCACTGCTGAATGTCCCACGACTTGTTACTTACTAATACACTGTAGTTTAGGAATCATGCAACTAAAATGTTATATGTGGATTAATAAGCCAGATCAGGGTTTTGCATGTCTCAGGTCCTTGAGAGATTAAATGTATATTCCATCAGTTCAGTTTGGCCTTTACCTTCAAGGATTGTATTCGTTACACAGGTGGCTTCAGAATCAAGTTATGCAACTGGCAGTGAAGCTGACATTCCTAAGAACAGAGTATTTCAGCTTTTTGTCAACTTTAATAGAAGTAAAAGTGGAGGAAGAACACATGCCTGTGTACATGAAGGAGGGAATAAAGACAGGGAGAAATAGTGCTTTGGAAACCAAATGTCTTGCCCTATCAAAATTTCCATGGGAGTAGATCAGCTGCTCCTGTGACTGATTTGCCACTTCTGGAAATCTAGAAATAGTCCTTCAAGGATTGTGTTTCATTGTTTGGTCATGGAAGCATAAGGCAGTTGTAACTGAGTTCATTGGAGTTACATCTCTGTGCACTTGCTGGATGACACTCAGGTTCTTTCCATTCCTTAGCTGAGCAGGCACGTGCTGACAGAGCATGAGTGCAAAGCAAGTCATTTTGTTCTGGATTCTTCAGTAATTCAGAATGTCAGAAAAGGAACTGCTTTTTTTTCTTTTTTCTTTCTTTCTTTTTCTTTTTTTTTTTTTTTGAAGGCTTAAATGGCAGATAAAATAACAGGAGAGTAAATGAACCTACATGTAAGCGTAGGCAGGAATTGATGTGCATATTTTTCTTTTCCTACGGTGGATGGGGGAGGCAGGGGAATTTGTCATAACCAAATTGAAGGAAAAAAATCTATGAATAATGAAGTAGAATCTACAACATACACTTTTAATATCAATTTAAGAGACATCTGGATGACAAAATACTAATAACGTTTAAAAACGAGAAGTTTTCATCAAACACTTAAAGTAGGAGTTAAGCTGTTACCTCTTCTCTAGAGAGCTTTTATCTTTTCATGGATGAACAAGACAGCTGTTCCCATCCAGCTTTTACTTCTCTGATCCACTGAGTTTCTGCATTTATCTTGCCAGCAGGAATTTTTCCCTTCTGTTTTAATATGTTGTCAATTCTTGGAAGTGTTAAGCCAGTAATATGTTTGCTGATACTTGATCTGGAGTATTCTTAATGAAGACATAAATGGAATACTAAAGCTGATGTTGTCAATGGACAGTTGTTGCATGCCTGAGAGTGTATGTATTGTTACGCCTGATAGGCCAACTGTACATATTACATTAATAACACTTTCCCACTCAGGATAACTCGGAGTCATGTAAAAGTTCCTAAATAAGATTCTGATCATGTCTACATACTGATTCCTCTCCAAAAATATATTTTTACTGCAGTATATTTTGTCCAAATCGGGCAGTAAGTGTAGGTGGTCTATGTGGTGTTAGGAGTGATCTGGAGCACACCAAAGACAACGGAGGAACCTCACTGAATTCTTTGTGCAAGTCATGTAGCCTTGCAGTCTGTGAATGAAAAGGCAAGTTAGCAGAAAATTAAACTGCTTCTTGGGAACAGTGCCACATGGAATTTGGTGGGACATATGGGTTCATACAGTGGGGAAACAGAAAAATATTTTAAAAGTGCAAGCAAGGGCAATGTCCAAGTTGTGAGATTGAAGCAAAAATTGTAAGCTGCTATTTTTCCATTGAACTCCTTGTAACACCTCTTCCTTTAATGAGTATCTTGAAAAAATGCCTTTTTTTGTCCTGTTATCCACAGCTTCGTCATATTAAAAAATTCAAATGTATTTTATATGGCTTCCATAGCTACTATTTCTGTTAAAGGTTTTAATTCCTTTTTAAAGCTCAAATCCACTAATCTTCTATTTGAAACTTAGTTAAGCCACTCAGTTTTCTGTCACTTTAAAATCATAAACTTATGTTGAGCAGACCAGCGTTCTTATTTTTGTCAGCTGACTTGCTAAACGTACTGTGTAGGTGGTGTATTACAGATTTTTGTCATTCAGAAGTCTTTCATATCTACAGCAGTGTCATTTACTGCAGCGTATGGGAAAAGTTGCTGTTAATTATCCTCCTTTACAAACGACATCAAGCTTGCCTACCATAGAAACTAGCTAATGCATGCTAATGCAAGGCACTGGGTGTAAAGAGAGTTGGAAGCAGTGTATAAGGCATCTTGTAGCATCCCTGGAGATCTCTGAAGTAATCTCTTGCTTCTGTTCTACTTGTAGGAGTGGATAACAAGGACCAGTAGCTGAGAAGATGCTTAATACCTGTAAATGAGTTGTTAGGAAGGGATAAAATTTTGTCTTTGTGTACAACTGAGCAAAGCGTATTTTGTGGCCAGCTAATTTAATTCCTAGCTGATGTAGCTTGAGGGAGGAGTTTTCATATAGCCCAACAACATAATAAATTAATATGCTAAAGTAAACTTGTGTTTCATCTTGTAGATACAAATAATTGGGCATTTGATGTAATTATATCTGTCTGTAAGTTACAAAATTGGAAAAAGAATTGCTAAACCAAATCAGAGGTCAGGTTTCGGTTCATCATGTATAGGTAATTCATTACTGGTTCCTGTACAATTGTTTCTTTTCAATGTGGATTTTAATTAAAGATTTCTCTCGGTTACCAAAGCTACGATAAGTTACGATTTGAAACTCTGTAACCTAATCCAGCAGTCTCTTTTCCTCGGAATACTTACAAATAAGCTACGTTTTGTTTTCCTCTTTGCAAATATAATAAAATGTGTACTGGTTTGACAAGATTTAGAATAGTCATGTGTTGCTGGGAAAAGCAGCTGGTTGTTTTAAGCACAAGTCTTAGAGCAAGTTTAAAGGTAAGCCTGTGTTATCAGCAATTCAGTTTTTGAAGTCCAGAGCACATCTTTAATAACATGAAAGAAAGTTAATATTCCAGTTCATATAATCAGTGCAGCATTTTAGTGATTAGCTATTTACTCATTATCTATCTTACAGCTAAAAAATTTATTGCTTTGGATGACTTTGTGGAGATTACCAAGAAGTATGCAAAGGGAATCATCCCATCTAACCTGATTATGCAGGAAGAGGAAGATGATGAATTGGCGGGGAAGACTCCTGAAGAGTTGCCTCTGAGACTGAAGGTAAGCAGACAGTAATGAACAGGTTATGTGTAAGGGCTGTAACTTGCACATTTCAGACAAGACAGAGATGATTTGCACTTGATTCTCAAAGCTGATATTTAGCCTTAGTAGGTCAGTAGTAGAATTTTTGTTATAATTTCTTTTTTGGCTTTAGTTCTTATGTGTATTTATAATTTCATAATTTCAGGCATGTATTTAAGAGAAAAGGGTAATAGTTTTCCTTGCAAGGGGACAAACTACGTCCATTACATATCAATGAGAATTTAAAGGCTCCTATAGTAACTGTCATATTTTTATTACAGTTGTTTTTATATACTTGATATCTTTCTTACATTAAAAGGAACAAGGAGGTGGCAAAAACTATCCTTAGCCTTGAGGTGTTAAAAAGTTCTATTATGGAGGATTTCAAGAATGGTGCAATTTGTCATCAGTGGTTTTCTGTACTGTTATTTCTCTAGATAGTGAAAGGAGAAGGGAAGATTGAGGTATGAGTGTTCAGTATCTATAAATTTCAGGCAAGGCAGGGGGTTGCTAGCTACTGCCATGAGGTGTTTTGTTGTCCCTTACCATACAGAAGGGTTAAAAAAAAAAGTTATCTCTTCCAATATTTTGAACAACTAATACTCTGAAAGAGATGCATTTATGAAGAACAGCAGAGATACTTTTGCTAATAAACAGGCTTGTGCCAAAGTCATTGTGTTTGTTGCCATTTCTTCACAATGTTACAGAGGTTTGCTGAAGCATTTTTGGCTTTTCTGCTGTTGTAATTAATATAAAAGCATAACTTCATAATATGCAAATGGTAATATTTGAATGCTTGTTTGAAAAATAAAATCCTGAAAACTTATTGCTAATACACTACATGTGTCGGTGGCCACAGGGAGATCTAGCATTTTTTCTATTGCTGTATAATTGTATAGGAAAATGCCATGTGAGATGGGTAAAATTTTAAGATCATGTACAGTGATTTTCTGCTGTTTACAAAATAGATTTTGACAGCTGCATCTGTAGGTACGTGGAAAGGATCTTTTAAAGATAAAACACAAGTATGAAGGCTTTCTGCAAGTGCATATAATCAGAGTGTATAACATGGTCTTTGCAGAAGAGTGGTAGAGTTAAATGTTTTAAAATTTACATTACTCACAGCTCAAGTGATGACTTAAGCTAAACTACAGGGCTACAGTTCTGTGTTATCTTCAGTGTGAAGTTAGCAGAGCGGAGTATTTGACTAGGAAGCCGTTTAATTGTGTGTCAAAGGTAATGAAATTCATCTTCCCTGAAATCAAAATAGCCTCTGCGTTTCACCTGACTGAATTAATCAAAATAGAGCTAATAATATCAGACAACGTAAAGTCAGGTTATTGGCAACATTCTTTTGGAATAAAAATCTTTTCATGTCAACCGAGGTTAGACAACTGGCTGCTACTGCTTCAGTTAATATCTGTGATGTACCAGTACAAAACTGCTCTTAAATAAAATGCTTCTTTCTCTCTTTTAGGTTGTAAAATATCCACTTCATGCCATAATGGAAATTAAAGAATATCTTATAGATATTGCATCAAAGGCAGGAATGCATTGGCTGTCTACCATTATTCCAACACATCACATCAATGCTCTCATCTTCTTCTTCATCATCAGTAATCTGACAATTGATTTTTTTGCCTTCATTATTCCGTTAGTAATATTCTATTTGTCCTTCATTTCTATGGTGATTTGCACACTGAAAGTTTTTCAGGACAGTAAGGCCTGGGAAAACTTCCGCACTTTGACTGACTTACTGCTTCGTTTTGAACCAAACCTAGATGTTGAGCAAGCTGAGGTGAACTTTGGGTGGAATCACTTAGAGCCGTACATTTATTTTTTACTCTCGGTATTCTTCGTAATTTTTTCCTTCCCTATAGCAAGCAAGGACTGTATACCATGCTCAGAGTTAGCTATTGTCTCAGTTTTCTTCACAGTGACAAGTTACATGAGTTTAAGCACGTGTGCAGAGCCATACACACGAAGAGCATTAATGACTGAGATAGCAGCAGGTTGCTTATCCCTGTTGCAGATATTACCTGGGAATTTTGGCTTCTTGAAATTCTTAGGTAAAACCTTCTTTACTGTTCCTGTAGGCCATCTTTTTGTGATCAATGTAAGCATCCCGTGCCTTTTGTTTTTGTATTTGTTCTATCTTTTCTTTAGAATGGCACAACTGCGAAATTTTAAAGGCACCTACTGTTACCTGGTCCCATATCTGGTCTGCTTTATGTGGTGTGAACTCTCCGTGGTCATTCTGCGGGAGTCCTCTGGCATTGGGCTGGTCCGTGCATCAATTGGTTACTTTCTGTTTCTCTTTGCACTCCCAGTGCTAGGTGTAGGCATTGCACTGATGTGTCTGGTCCATTTCATTAAGTGGTTCGTGTCTCTGGAGCTCATGAAAATTGTAGTGACTCTAGTTTTGTGTGCTGTTCCTTTGCTCTTCCGATGGTGGACGAAAGTCAACCTCTCTGTAGTAGAAATGGTTAAATCCCTCACTCGAAGCTCAATTGTGAAACTCATTTTGGTGTGGATTACAGCTGTGGTGTTGTTTTGTTGGTTCTATGTGTATCGGTCAGAGGGAATGAAAGTTTACAACTCCACCTTGACATGGAATCAGTATGCCTTCCTCTGTGGACCCCGATCATGGAAGGAGACCAATATGGCACGTACTCAGATTTTATGTAGTCACCTGGAAGGACACAGAGTGACGTGGACTGGGCGGTTCAAATACGTGCGTGTTACAGAAATTGACAATAGTGCAGAATCTGCAATAAACATGCTTCCGCTTTTTATTGGCGATTGGATGAGGTGCTTGTATGGTGAAACCTACCCTCTTTGTGACCCCAAAAATGTCACTATGGAGGAGGAAGAATTGTGCCGTCTCAAGTACTTGACAAAGCATAAGTGCCACATGAAAATGTTCGATCGGTACAAATTTGAAATAACTGTGGGTATGCCTTTCAGTAGCAAAAATGGAACCAAGTTGATGGAGGAAGATGATATAACCAAAGATATTGTGCTGAAGGCAAGCAGTGAGTTTAAGAAAGTGTTGTTGAACTTGAGGCAGGGAAGTATAATTGAATTCAGCACAATTCTGGAAGGTCGTCTTGGCAGTAAATGGCCTGTCTTTGAACTGAAAGCAATCACTTGCTTGAATTGCATGTCTAAACTCCTACCTGCAGGGAGGCATGTGAAAATAGAGCATGACTGGAGGAGCACAGTGCATAAAGCCATTAAATTTGTTTTTGATTTTTTCTTCTTCCCATTCCTGTCAGCTGCATAATGAGCTCATTTTGGTTCAGTGGCATCTTCGATATACTCTGCATTTACACTACCAAAGGTTTGGCTTCTTAAAAAGAAAAATAAACACAAAACCACCCTGCTGTAGCAATGCTTAAAACGTATGCTAATGCAGAGCATTGGTTGAGTTTTCTAAGTGTATACACTGTATCTTGACTTCAAACCCGATATGACTGAAGTGTTATATACTAGTTTCATGTTATAAAAGAATGCAGAGCATTGCTGCTGACTAATTGCATGGAGACTATTCTGTCCAAAGTGAACATATTGTTTGCCTGTGATATGACACTAGGTGGATTCACTTGCTCTGTGTTAAAGCACTTTACTCTTTAAATATTCACAACATGCTCCTATGTATTTTCACAGGTATGATTTATAGTAGGTAGTTGATAATAGCTTATGTTGCACATATTGCTTGTATTTATTTGGTGTATTCTAGAAAAAGGTGATCATATAATCCATTTCTGGTGGTGATATCTGTGTAAAAAACATGTTGTTTCAGTTCTTGTCCAGAAGTTGGTGATTTCAGCCTCTTTTTGGAAAGGTGGTAAAATGCTCTCAAGCTTTCATTTTGCATTAAATATTCTTTACAAAACAAGCTGTTTGTTCTAATTGGCTGTGATAGCTACGTGTCTGACACTAAGGTATAATCCATGCTGGTGCGTGAATGACAAACGCCATATGGCAGGACTGGTGTTGTACTGGTACCAATAACAGACAAGCCAAAGCAACTGAAAATAGTATGTTGGAAACTGAAATAGAATGTCTGTTTAATAATTTGCATTGTGCAAATAAATATAAAATACAAACTTGATTAAATGGGTACAACGTGTGTTTGTCATGCTTTGACATTTTGAGCAGTTGTTCATGTTGCACTGATGACAAGCAGCTTTCATTGGAAAACACAATCTTGAACATGTACAATTTTCTGCTGTGAGCTGCCTGAAGCTGTACTTCTTTATTGTACACATTATTTCAAGCTAGCAGTAAAACCAGAGTGTACCAGGCCAAGTTTTTTGTAGCTACAGAATCTAGACATACTGCAAGTTTTGCTTTCATTGTGACTTACTGCCTTTTGAGTGCTTGGATGACATTGTGCATCACATGCATCATTCTGTTTCCCTGACTTCTCTTTCACTCTTTCTACATTAATATCCTTTTTGCCTTTCCGTACCTGTCATAAATTTGGAGAGCATGAGGGAAACACAGTCACTGAAAACTGACAGAGAAGGAGAAACTTAGAAAAATGAGACATTTGACTGCACTCCAGCCATTGGCACCCTCTTGAATATCAGGATCAAGCTGCAGATAGAAAGAATCCAAAGACATCTACAAGCAAGGTGCCAGAATCTCAGGCACTTAGCTGAGCCTGGTGTTGCAGACCTGGTTACATTGGAGCCTATCAGAGAATCTTTAAAGTAGAATTGTGTTCTAAAGGTGCTTTTAATTTTGAAAACTGTCAGCCTTGGAGAAAATAAATAGTATTAATTTGCAGGCAAATGTAAATTTTACCTGATTTTCTTTTGACTTTTGGCTGCAAATAAGCCAAACTTTTCCTTCTTTTCCTTTTTTTCTTTTTTCTCCTGGACTATCAGTAGGCTCCTTTTGAATACCTAAATGGTCTTCCTGGCTCTGAAATGTTATGCTCTAAAGATGCATTTTTTTTATTTCCTTATATATGCATAAATTTAAAACTTCTATTCATGTGTTTGTCAGGAGGGGAAAAAATAAGCATCATCTTTTTTTTAAGCTTTTACTCTGCACAAGGATGTCGATTTATGAACTAATTGGTGTGTTTTGAAGAAGTTGTTATGTATCCTGGGAAAATGTGATGAAGCCAGATGTGGAAAGTGTTGCAAGAAGTAGTATGTAATCTTATTGATTTCTCTGGAAATGGTTGCTGTGTCACTGAGACAAAAGGCTTAATCCAGGTAATTCAGTTCCCGTCTATAACGATACTATTACAAGGCTTAACTCCAACAACTTTGAGAATTCTAGTTTAGCATTTTCTTAGGAAATTGTTAGGAGGGAAAAATAATTCATTTGTTAAGTAGAGACAAGTTAGATGAGCTAAATTATCTAAAACTGCTATCTGCATGCAACTCCTCTAATCCTCACCTGTCTTTGTACTTTAGCCCAGGATGAACTGCTGAGTAGGACTTTGAATCCCAATGACATCAGGGAGCTGGGAGCTGCCCCTCTACTGCATAGTGCTTATGTCAGCTTCCAGACCCTAGGGAGGAAAGAAAACAATCTTGACCAACTCACTGCAGCAGCAGAGAACACTTAGCATAAGACTACACTATGGTAGGAATGGCATAAAGCTTTTTTGTTATCTTTACTTATATAGTCACTTTTTCCCTCTAATAAAACACTGCCTTATATAATACAAAGGTGGGAGCTTCTTAAAAGGAGAATTTGGGTTTTTGTCATGAAGCAACTGTGGAGTTTCCTCCCTCCTTGTATTTGCAGAAAAGGTGGAGATGCACTAACAATTACAGCTTTATGTTGACATAGTTGATGTCAACATAAATTCTTGTCCATTTCTCAAGTGCTCCTTAATATTTCTGTTTTTTTAAATGGGAAAATAAGATAGTATAACAGTAATGTGACGTATGGGTATTCCATTTTCTTATCTAATAATGGTGTTCCGAAACTTTTTTAGCAGATATTTCTTAATTGTAGCTGACAAAATGTAACTGCTAATACTTAAGCAGTTGCAGTCCTGGGCTAGGTGTTTTTGCAAAGGCTGTTTCTTGCCATGTCAAATCTTGCTGGCAAGCAGCGTAAACTAACTCTGTTCTACCGTTACGTGCTACAGCTTCATATTCTAAATCTTCCTAAGATGGAATGGAGAGGCAGCGTCTCAAGTTCAGTAAGACCAAGTACCACGTTCCACACTTCGGCCACAACAGCCCCAGGCAATGCTACAGACTTGGGGCAGAGTGGCTGTAAGAAAGGGACTTGAGAGACTTGGTTGATGCTTAGCTAAACGTGAACCAGCAGTGTGCCCATGCCACCAAGAAGGCCAATGGCATCCTGGCTTCTATAAGAATAGTGTTGCCTGCAGGAGCAGGGAAATGATCGTTCCCATGTACTCAGCTCTGGTGAGGCCACTCCTCAAATACTGTGTTCAGTTTTGGGCTCCTCAGTACAAGACAGATATTGAGGCCCCTGGAGCATGTTCAGAGAAGGGCAACGAAGCTGTGAGGGGTCTGCAGCACAAGTCTTATGGGGAGCAGCTGAGGGAGCTGGGATTGTTCAGTCTGGAAAAGAGGAGGCTCGGGGAGACCTTATAGCTCTCTACAATTACTTGAAGGAAGGTAGTTGTGAGGTGGGGCTGGCCTCTTCTTTCTCATAACTGGCAATAGGACTAAAGGGAACGGCCTCAAGTTGCGCCAGGGGAGGTTCAGGTTGGATAGCAGTGAAACTTCTTTACCCAAAAGAGTGGTCAGGCACTGGAATGGGCTGCTGTACAGTCAATAGATACACAGAGGTTAGGCTTAATAAGACTATCACAGTGGAAAGATAACCAAAATAAATGGAAATGCTCACCGGCATCATAGGCTTGCAGTAAACTCCACGAGGAGTGATCTCCAGAGAGAGATCCTTCCTCAGTGGCAGTCAGCACTTAAATGGGATCTAGGAGAGGTGCAGCCAGGCTCCACCCCTTCTGGTAGCACAGGT
>JAOWBP010002392.1:53018366-53034532 GCA_028571105.1 Tragopan temminckii
AGGGGGAGGGGGGGAAGAGAGAGAGAGGGTTGCTGAAATGACAAATCTATATCTATGCCGCAGGCATTGTACACAGATTTATTCTCTCTCTTCAGTCTTGCCAATTTCCCAAAGCCCACTTAAGGAGACTGCAGGAGAAAAAAAAAACAGTCAAGGAAAGAGATCACTGTTTAACAATAACCCAGGGTTTAGTGTACGAAATTGGTTTAATCTGGTAAAGCCTGGTAAATCTGGCAAAACACGCAAAAGGTTCTCCAAATTTCTGCACCATTTCGTAAGTTTTTTTTTTTAATTTTTTAATTGTTTTTTATTTTAATTTTATTTATTTATTTATTTATTTCCTTCTTTAAGACATCTGTGCAACCATCTTCAGAATTCAAGCTGCCTATTCCCTATATAGGTCTCTCTTTTTCAAACGGACGGAATCAAGCACAACGTATATAATGTGATTTGTTGTAACAGAAGTGAGGCAGTGTAATGCTAAGTATTTCCTTGCTTCAGAAAAGAAATTGTAGCTATCCTAAAGGAAAAAAATAAAATTAAATCTTCAAAGGAATTTTCAGTTCCTTGCTTCCCTTTCAGAGTGTACGACGTAACTTACCCTCCTAGAGTGTGTTCTTAAATGAGTCATTTCGAGACATTTGGGCCCCAACTGCAAAAAATCTTGGCACATTCCAAAATCTTTGAGAATGGCCCACAGGAAAAATGAGGTGAGTTAAAAATGTATAGCTTAGAAAATGTTGTGGAAGTCAAATTGCATTTTAATGAAGTCAGCTTTTTAGTCTTTAGCTAACATCCAACTTTGAAAATACAAATCCATACATCCTTCACTGTTCCCTTTTAATCCACTAAAGATGTTCAGAGTGGAATTAAGATAACTAAAGGGAATCTAAATTAGGAATTAAACATATCCTTTCATTTTTCTTGTGGCCCAAGAATTTCCTGAAGATTTGTTTCTTATTCTATACTCCTACTGGAAAAATAAAAGCTCTTTTAGAGGTTTGTATCACCCTCTCATAAAAAAAAAGAAGTCTGATAATGATAATGGTTTCACAGATGGTCTGTTTCAGTGTCCTTTTAAAGTTTTAAATATCTAATCCAAATTTCCTTTGCTGCAATTTATTGCTACCTGTCCTGTGCACTCCAGGCACTAAAAGCAATCTTTTTGCAGAAGATTTTGCATATTTTGAAATATCTTCTTTGATAAGGCTGAAAGAGTAATTTTTTCACCTTTTCTCTAAATTCCTCCTAGGTTTTTTTCTTCTCTAGATTTAGTTCACCTGACTCTCATCTTACTCAAAGTATGGACTTGGACTTTGAAGCATGGCAGCTGCAATACAGTCCCGATTAGCAGAAGGATTACCTCTTGTTTGCCTTACATGCCAAGATAGCACTTACCTTTAACTGAAATAGAATGACATTCTTAATTTATCAGCTATTAATCTTCTGTAATCCCCAATGTACTGCTACCTTGCCATTTGTTCTTCATCTTTTGTTGCCTTCTTGATCCATCCTATTATTGACCTATCTTAGATCACAGGTCAGGTGTAGAAAATGTAACATCCTGTATTACATCCTGTATTTGCTCCTTCTACATTTCATCTTCTTTTTCTTTTTTTCTCTTCTGCTTTCCCTTTTCCTTTTTCTGTTTCCTTTGCTGTTTCCTTTGCTGTTTCCTTTTACTCAGTCTACTCAAGTCATTTTGATGGTATAAGTGAAAAACTGTAGCAAGTTGTCTTGTAAGTATGGAGTTATTTTGTTTCCTGGATGGATTCCAACAGAAAAAAAAAAAAAAGAATTAGGTTAAAAAATTAGACAAGATTTGTTTTAAATTTCACACAAACCTATATTTTTATAATCATGTAGTGATCCTTTGCAATTAACAAAGTCAGCATAATCTAACTGAGGACAGTTCATTGTGAACTGTGGGAAATGCAGTTTGTTCTAAGTCATGCTCGTTAAATACTGACATGGAGAAAAGGGGGGTATATAGCGTACCTCAAGTTTCTTACAACAGAGCTGTGAGGGCTAGAACATGGCTTTTCTTACATTCTCTGATAGAGTTTGAGGTCAAAAGGTAAGAGGATGAAGGCAATTCTGTGTATGCACGACTATGAAAAATATCTGCAATTGCAATGAGAGTTACCAAACATACATGCATCTGAATGAAATGCATTTGCATTTTCCTTTTGCACTTGTTTTCTATATCCTCTTTACTTCACATTTAACAATATCTGGTTTAAAATGAGGTACAAGAGACATCTATGGAGCTTAAGGATAGAAGTATCAATGCTAGTGCTGACATCATTACGGAACTCCCATTAATTCTGTGAGTACTATTTCTTTATACAGGAGACTCTACTACAACTTCAACTTCAATATTAAGTGTTGACTGTGGTATCCTGATCAAGTTCCATGCTGGTGTGTTTACATATAAAAGTACCTTATGTTCTGTTAGGTAGGCAAGTCCTTTTTTATGCCTGTAAATGTAAGCTCATCTAATGCTTGTTGCTCAGTTTCTTTTCCCATCACATTCTGCATAAGTCTGAGGACCGAACCCCTACAATTCCTCTGGGCAACTTACTTCAGTGATCAGTAACCCTCACAGTAAAGAAGGGATTCCTAATGTTTAGAGAGAATCTCCTGAGTTTCAGTGCCTCTTGTCTGTCACTGGGCACTACAGCCAAAGTCTGGCTTCGTCTTCTTTGTATTATTCCATCAGATATCTATAAATATTGATAAAATTCCTCTTTGAGCCTTTCCTTCTCCAGACTAAACAGTCACAGCTCTCTCTTCATGTGAGAAGGTCCTCTGGTCACATCCTTGTAGTCATTCACTGGAGAGCCCAGCATTGGACACAGCACTCCAGATGTGGCCTCACCACTGCTTTGAGAGGAGAAGAATCACTTCCCACATCCTGGTGGTGACACTTTTCCTAATGAAGCCCAGGATACCATCAGTTGCCTCTGCTGCAGTGATACATTGTTGGCTCATGGTCCTGTTGTCCTCCAAGGCACTCTGATTCCAGTCTGCAGAGTTGCTTGTCACCTGGCTGGACACCATTCTGTACCAGTTATTGTAGTTATTCCTACCCTTGTGCAAGACTTGATATTTGCCTTTGTTGAACTTCATGACACTCCTCTCTGCCCATTTCTCCAGCCTGCTGAGAACTCCCTGGATGGCAGCATATCAAACAAGTGTGTCTGCCACTCCCTCCAGTTTAGTACCATCTGCAGGCTTGCTAAGTGCACAGCCTGTCCTATCATCCAGGTAATTAACAAAGTGATTAAGCAGTACAGAGGACAGTAACAGCCCGTGGGGTGACACTCCAGTGACTGGTCTCCAGCTGGATGCCGCACTGCTCATCCCAACATTCTGAGCCTGGCAGCTCAGGCAGTTTTCAGTCCATCTCCCTGTTCAATTACCTAGACTGCTCTTGTCAGCTTTCCTACTGATGTTATTAGTGGACAGTGTCATAAAGCTGTCTGCCAAGTGGGTCATCTCATCCTAGAAGGCTATCAAGTGGTTGAGCATGATTGCCCTTTTATGAGGAACGGAAATGAAAGAGATGAATCCTAACAGAAAAGAAAGAACTGCTGAAACAGTCTGAAATTCCGAGCCTCTCATTTCAAAATCCAAACCAGAGAGAGAGTTTTTAAGCTTCTCTTATTATTACCATAATTTATTTTAGTACTGACATTCTTATAAATATGTCTAGGTGCACTGGCATGATTCATTTAAAACATACAGATTTATTTCTATTTGGTTTTAAAAGAGCGTGATATTATAATACTGATCCATCTCTATCACTGCTGGCTAAATACAAAACCTTCACTGTCATTCTTTAACTCTTCTACGCCAGAAAATTGTAATTTTATGAGCAGAAATGTAACAGTGAAGTGATTACAACAGGGATTTTTTAAAATGACATGCTGAAAGAGAATTAAAATTGTAATGGATGCCTTCTCTAGATTCCAGGTTTCCTAAGTGAATGTAAGTGTATTTGCAGGGATTCTTTCCAACTTTGGAGCATGAGCTTTCAAACCTGCTGTGTGATTTCCTATTCCATTGCTGAATCTGTCTGGGAACAGCATGATTAGAAAGCTTTTGGAAATGCATATTAAAAACTATGTGAAAGGCAAATTATTCCTTATAAAACATAATAAACATAATCATGAGATTTCTTACCTGTGCAGAAGAATTTATAAGTCTGAAGATGTAATGAATGGTACTTCAACTGTCTATTAGGACAGGGTTGACCGAACATAGCCCTCCCATTTGAGAAGGAAAGAAGACAAGAGATTAGCAGATGGAAAATAATGGTGAGGATTGTGAATTAAAAAGTATCTGTAGTACAGAACTAGAGAATCTGGTGAATTCAATAGGCTCTTTGCATTTTCATTGGCAACTTGAAGCCTCAAAATCCTGTGTCAGAAGAGGAACATTCATACTATTATCTCTGGCCTGGAGAATTTAAAAACACAAAAACTCATTTTTTTAGTATAGCCTTTAAGACACTTTTAAAATGAGCTTTCTGAGGTCTGAAAGAGATATTCACTGGACAATGTTATTCAGGGAAACACTTTTGAAGAACTAAACACATTAATTTGTTAGGTTTTAGAGTAAAATGCTTTCTCTGAGCTGCGGCAGCAGGTCTACAGAACATCTTGTATCTACAGAACTATTCTGCTGGTGCTTTACTTCAGAGATTTTTCCCTGTCTTCCCAAAAAACAGCTACACAAAATGCAGCTGTAAGTATACTGACATCTGCTTTATTCATAGCTAATGCTATACCATGATTACGCAGTACACTCTGCATTTCATGTTGCATAACATTCTACACTTACATTAACACCAGCTCAGGCATAGGTGTTCATAGGTAAACTGAATGGCATACTTCGATTCTGCTGTATAGTTTTCTTTTCAGACAGATGCAGCAGAGGTCCTTTCTTAAAAGGCAAGGAGTTGGAACTCGGTGAATTAAAGAGAAGCTTGAGAAAGGAATATTAAGGACAAGAAAGTTTTTTAAAGGCATCTGGATAACTTAAAGGCAAACAATTTCACATCTCTACATTATATATAGGGGTTTTATTCCATATAATATATATGTTTGAAGAGGGATTTTTGTGTTTTGTTTTTACCATAGAACTATATGTATAGTACAAGGATGAATAGACAAGAGTAGCTTCCATAATGTGATAATATTTGCTTTTCCACTTGCTTCTTAAGCCTGCTTATCAACCTGTATTTTTTCTGCTTAGTGCCACATCTGCATTTGGGTTTTATTAGGGAATTTTTGATGCACTAGGAACAGTAAATGATAACAAATCTATTCAACATCTCACCATGCATTTTCATAGGTCTTCATTCCTGATTTTTTTTTTCAGAATACAGAAAACAAATCAATTATCTTGTGCCAAATCCTCAGATTAGAGTAAATCCATGCAGTATTTGAAATTAACTACAGTGCTTCATTCCATTCATGAAGGATGTCTCCTTGCTTCCTTCATATTCCGTGACTCAGCAATAGATTCTCTACTGTTTGCAGAGTCTGAAACTTAAAAGACAGTTTTGAAAGCAATTGAATAACCACTATATTTGCTCTTCCTGACACTGTGTGCCAAGAATACTTGCTCAGTTTTGATGAGCACTAGATTTTAGAACAGATTTGCTCTTTTTCAGAGTTGATGTGAAATGATTAATCACTAAACCAACAGAAGTTACTTGCCTGGAAGAGGTCTTCTTTTCATCTGTTATTTCATCCCTCATCTGTTTTGATTCTGTGAGTCTGATTCTGCCCATGCAAAGCAAGGAGATGATTGTAGTACCTTGTACTTCCATGACAGAACTATGAAACTTCCTATGAAAGGGAGTAGATTCAGCTGCTGTCAGAAATGAAAGAAAACATCACACCACTTTCCTGACCCAATGCTCCCAACCACGGGGTTCTAGTGCAGCTGAGCCACTGTGAGATACCCCCTCTGGTTTTGCTAAGGGTAGCCCATACTTCCCTGAATTCTACCACCACAGGAGGGAGCCAATAAACAGCAAAGCATTTTCCATGCTCCCATACTCCAAACTACAGCCAAAGGAGGGCCATAATTATTTATCTCACAGATCAGCCTTCACTCTTCCAACTGGTGTATTTTTTCTATTGCTAGTCTTAGTGTCTCAGACTTCATGTTGATACTGATTCTGTGTTTAGAGATATAAGTCATTTCAAAAGCTACCTACCATCCCATTAACTTACCTCTCATTAATGTTATGCAGAATTCATTGTACCTCTGAAGAAGATACCCAGTTACTGACACGATACTTCAAATAGAAACAAAATAATGTTGGTAATGTTGGGCGTTTTTTGTTTGTTTGTTTGTTTGTTTTTTGTTTGTTTGTGTTGTTTTTTTTTTTATTTGCTGAACTGTTTGTTTTCTATTTTGAACTGCTTTTAAGTTCTATTTTAAAAGTCTGAAAATTCAAACATTTTTCTTGCGCTATTTGTTTCATACGCAAATACTGAATGATGATAAATCATTTTTATTTCATAAATCTTCTCCCGAGTTGTAATTAAAATTATATCTGTAGCTCACATATGAGATTACAAAAGCTTTTAAGACCTCTTAAGACTTCTGAGAGCCCTTCTGTAAATTGATGCCAGGCTGTCAGAACAAGTAGTAAAAAATCCTGAGGTCATTTCAAAGACCTCCCTTATCTAACATAATTTTTTGTCTGTTAAGGCTCATTGTTTTTTCCTTTTCCTTTTCCTTTTGTTTTTTTTTCTTTTTTTTTTCTTTTCTTTTTTTCAGAACTATGATCTTAGTCACATATGTTAACATGATTTATTTTGCCTACTTTCGTAACTGGATCCAAGATGCAGCCTACAGTGAATCAGCTATGATTCACCACATGAACTCTACAGTTTTCTTTATTCTAGGATGATTAAATTGGCCATCAGTAATCAAATATTCTCCTTACCATATGGCACTGTTCGTTAGAAATTTAAAAATTGCAAAAAGCTGTATTTGGAAACAATAAACATAGACATCTTTCTTATCAGTTGTCCGTACATCTTCAATTCTAGAACTGCCTGCCCAGCTCGCTGAAAATTCTTCCTGCAGGCTTCTCTTTCTTGATTTCTCATCCCACCAGATATAGTTTGGTCCATAACAATTTACTTTGATCAAGTGTAACTTCTCAAAGAATGAGTAATTTTAAAGTATTCTTTTGTATAGTTGTAGCCTTTTAGCTAGCTGAAAATGAGTATGACTGTTTCTAAAGTCACTCAGTTATTTCCAATTCTCAACTGTTAAAATAGTAGTTATTTCAGCCTGCAAGCTGAAATATGTCTGTCAGTTATTTGTTCATGAAGTTTGTTTGCAAGTCTCTTGTTCTGAGCTGAGTCCCAGTTTTCTTCGTACAACCCTAACTCGAGCCAGGTCAACACATTAATCCTAGAAAGACTTAACACCTCAACAAGGCCAAGTCATTGAGTACCTAGCTGTACATCATACTAATTTCCTGCATATATATTAAAATGAATGGAGCATCAGTGTACTGTCATCCTGAGTAAGTCATCTCTCAGGTTCCAGAATGTTTGCAGATATACGACCCTATTTATCTCCTTCCCAAAGTCTTGCAATATTTTCCATCTTCTAGAGGTTTTATTGTACAATATTTTGATGCTTATTTTTCATCAGAATACATAGGAAACTGAAGTACTGGGGAAAAAAAAAAAAAGAAGAAGAAGAAAAAAGAAATTTGCTGTTTTAGCCTTATCTAAGCTTTATCAAAGTTTTATTTAATGAGACATTCAAGCTAATTCTAAGGATAAATCAGGAATATAGTCACATAGAAAGATGTGCATGAAACTCAGAGTCTAAATGCATGGACCATCTTCAAAATACCAATCTACCTGAGGGGGGAAAAACAAACAAACAAACAAAAAACCTACAAAGGACCTGGGGTCTGGACAAAGAGTAATGATAGAATGATCTCAAGCATATGGCAGAACAAATATTGCCTTAAAATACAATTTAAAAAAAAAAAAAAAAAAAAAAAAAAAAAAAAATTGTGTGCCAGACCAAAGATTTGCTATTATATTACTACGCAATACTGGTTGGAGTGTTTACTGCATACTGGGCAGCACCAAATACTGGTAAGCCAAATACTGATGACTGAAGAACTGACTATATATAAGAAAAGAGAAGGAAAAAAAAAACCAAACAAAAAAACAACCCTCAAACCCTCAAAAACCAGAATTGTAATAATATGGCTTAAAAAAAAAGAAAAAAAGAAAAAAAAAAAAAGAACTATGGGATTAATCAATTCTTTTATCTAGAAGTAGTGCATCTGCATTGCAGATTAACTGTGCCAAGCATGGGTGATGATATACACAAAGCAGAAAGCATCCTTAGGAAATTAAGTGGAAGAGAGATTTTTGCAGGGAATCAGGATGAGGGCAATAAATAGATGCCAGGATTTACTGAAAAAAGGTGTGAGGTACATCAGTGCATCTCCACGTGACTTTTGATACTGACACTGCACCACCAGCGACACTGGACTAAGGCTACCTCCTGCTTTCAGAACACCACTCCTGAGGAAGGAACAATTTTGGTACAAAAAACAACAGTATCTTTGAATTGGAATGGTAGTTGCTATGTATGACCTGTGCTGTCTAATGACTCTGGCATCCTGAGGGTTAAACTGACCCCAATCCAAAACTTGGCTGAACATATGTTTTCTACTTTTATCTGTGATTGTTTTGCATTGTAATGATATTTTCAAAAAGGAAAAAAAATATTCTGAAAGTAAGCAAAATTATAACATTAATGCAGCTCTCCCCATCAGACGGTATTTTGTATATTAAAATAAAATATCTGACTTCATCTGTCATTCACTAATGTGAGTTATTTACTTAGGCCTTTGTAGGAAAGTCTATCAATGCATAGTCGATAACATGCCTTAGATACCTTACAAAGTATTTAACTCTGTTGCTGAATACTATGATCTGAAGCTGTACCAAGCTTCTTCAGCTGGTATTTTCCTACACTTGAACAATTCCTTCCATTGAAACAGAACATGTCTTAATATTATGAGACCTTTTGAGAATATATAAGCAGTGAAGTTTCTAATTCTGTGCACAGTGTTCACAGTATTCAAGTATGTTTTGGACTTTTTGTTTCAAAGGGAACTGAAAAGGAAGGAAAAGTATAACTCACATCTCTTTCAAGAGTAAGCTTTGCAGCCTTTTTTTCTTAGCTATTTGTGTTCAGAGGGCTTTTATCCAATAATCTGTTAGAGACATGTGAAAACTAACACTGGTATTAAATATAAATTCTCACATTTATTGTTATCTCATGATATACTCAGTCATATAAAACTAGCAGTTATGTTTCATAAGCTGTTACATCAAAAATAGTAACTTGCAAAAACACCTTGCATTCTCCTTAAGCTGAACTAAATGTAGTATTTTATTTCAACCAGTGCTATAAATTACTTTACTCTGCAGTTTGAATTCCATATAACGACAGTAAAATAAACCAATGCTTATGTCAGTACCACCTTTTTCTTACAATAGCATTTTCTTTATACCAAGTGTATGCATTTTGGAGAAAAAAAAAATGACAATAGGCAGTTTATGCAATCAGACATGTTGCGGTAGGTTAAAAAATCAGAATATAAAAGAAAAGATTCCAACCAGTGCTGATTTTTAAGGTTAAGGTAAGATAGGGATACTCATTAAATTTTATGTATGTACACGTCTACATGAGGGTGCAGGAAAAACAATTTTACTTATAAGATTTGTGGCAAATATTACATGGTAGATATATTGATGGAACAGAGTTCTGAAGGCTGAAAATGGACAAAAGAATTGCATGTGAAGTTTGAAAGATGATCTTGGCTCTTGCAAAACACAGTAAGTTGTAAAGTATTAGCAGAAACAAACATTTGTTCTAAACTGTTTCCGCTGTATGAGGAAGTCTGTAGTGTTTGTGTCCATCTCCTTCCACAGAAGTTTCTGCTTGACTGGTTAGATGCTGTTCTGTTCATTCCTTATGAAGCCCATTTCGGGCACTTATGTCTTCTCACATTATTATAGGGATCTCAAGAGAATAACTGAGTGTGTTGAATGTTTCTGCATGACCAGACACTGAAGAGTCAAGATTGATGATGTCACGAACAAAGATGCTAAATAGAGTCAGTCCCAATACCAACCCCTGAGTAACACCATTCATCACTCACCCAGGTCTCTGCCTAGATATCAAGCCTCTGGCAACAGCTCTTCAAGTGCAACCATCCAGCCAACTCCTTATCCACTGAATGGTCTTTCCATCAGATCCATATACCTCCAATTTGGAGACAAGGATGTCATGAAGGACAGTGTCAAACACTCTGCACAAGTCCAAAATATGACAGTTATTCTTCTCTTAACCACCAATGCTGCAACCCCGTCACAGAATGCCAACAAATTTGCCAGGCATCATGTGTCTTTTCTGAAGCTGTGTTGGCCCTTGAGAGTTCAGGAAAATTACGTTTTTCATCATCTTGACTTTATTGTAAATCACCATTTTCCCCACTAACTAGTAGATAAAATACATTTCTACCATCTAAAATATAGCAAATGCTTTTTAAGAATGAAGAGTTATTGCCACCTGGTGGGAGCGGTGTGTTTTTCAACTTAACAGCATTGTGAAGATGTTGAAACATCTCACACTGATTAACACCTTCCTGAGGGTCTCCACTAACTACATTTTGCAACATGAGAAAATCATGTGATCACATTTGCTATGACAAAACAGCATTATTAGAGGGCTGCAGCCTGTTTTTGTGCTCCTTTTAAAGTCGTTTAAAGTCACTGTTAAAGCTAGTAAATCACATTACTCTCAATGCTAATCAACAGGATTGGAATACTGAAATGTGTAAATAAAATTTGAACAAGCACAGTGAAATGTTTAGTAGAAAAGTTGGCCGAAGAACAGATGCTTCAACCTGTATTTCAAATCGAACAAACCATCTGTCTTGATTTTATGTAGTTGTCAAGGAATAATGTGGACTTTTCCAGATATAGGTAATCTGAACTTCCCTATTTAATGATCCATTAATTCACTCATATTTTTAATGAACTCACATCACTGTTCACTTTCTTTTCACATTTCTGACAATGTGTTTGTATGCAAAGCTGTGAAATGACTGGCCAATTTTTAGGCAGGAAGTAGTGAGATTTGTAGATAGCAGTATTGACATAAATATGATTTGAAAGTTTAATGACTAATATGACACTACGAATGCTTCCTGACTAAAACACTGAGAGGCACAGTATGAAAGAATTTGATCTGACATGTATAGGACTAACAGTATATATTCCTGTCAGAAAAGTAATTTGCAATATGACAGTTTTACACGATTTTGAGAACTTAATTAAATGGTACACAATCTCCTGCTACAGAACCCTTTACATTAAACATGTCTGCAATTGAGATGTAGCAACTCAATTTTTCAGATAGCAATTTATACACAACATTTTCTGGCTGGAGAACAAAATGTCTGCATTTGCTGCTGCGTAGCAGATGGATTACTGGAAAGGATGGAAGGTAGCTTAAGTTATTAACACTTTATATTTCAAGCTGTGCAAGGTGATGTGACAAAGAAATGGTAATTTTCATTTATCCAAAGTAGATGGGAGATTATTTTCTCCTGAAATGTGGGAAGATGCCTTCAGAATGAACTCGGGGTTGAACTGGGCTACTTCTCAAGCTAAATTCCCTTTAACTATTAAATTCCAGATGTAACACTGCCAAGTATCAGGAATTTTCCATCATAAATTATTTTCTATAACAATATTATTTCACTTTCCTTGTGCAGTTTTGTAGAAAACAGACAGAAATTTCTTTGCTTTAGAGTAAATTCTTTTAATCCATTCAAATTATTCTAAAAAGTATCTATAACATTGAGGTTAACTCAATATATTGTGGTGACACACTGGAAAATCTGTAAATTTTACAGCAATTCTTGCATCACTGCTATTTGATTTGTATCTCAGATATGAAATCCAGAGCTATATTTCAGAAGTAAGAGCAAACTCTTTCACTTGGGAATGATGGTAATTACCCGAATCATGCTGGGTTTTTCTGTTTGGGATTTTTTTTGTGGTTTTTTTTTTTTTTTTTTTTTTAAATACATTTAAAAATAATATTTATTTATTTATTTATTATGGCTGAAGGAATGTTTTTGGTTTTATGGTTTTCAATTCATTCTTTGCATACTTGTTTAATTCATAAAACAGTCTGTTATTTAGTCAAACAGATGGCATGCATACGTGTCTCTTTAAACAGGTAACAGCTGCATATAACGTCCCACATGCATTAGATTGGATCTGCAACTGCAGTTCTGCTTGAAATTAATGCACTGCGATATCCAAATCGTTTCGTTCATTTACACTAGAGGTCACTGTGAGCAACGTTATGCTCACAGTGCAAAGGAATGAACAGTAATGAATCAGTTTGCAGAACATTTGTGGAGCACTTTACAATTTGAAAGGATAATGCAAACTCATCTGTGCTACAAGCTCAAGGAGGGCCATGGTACTTCTTAGGGCAACCTCATTTATTTACAAACTCTGTAGAAACTCTTGAGTAAAAAGTTACATCTACCAAGAAATTCTCAGCGTTTGAAGATGTCAAATTTCATTTTAGACCAAATTTAATCTCCGTTAACACCAACTTGATTCAAGATACATTCAGAGACTCTATTCATACCTGTTGCCGTTTTTTTTTTTTTTGTTTGTTTTTGTTTTTCATGCATAAAAGTCTGAGATGATATTTTTCCACTCTTAGAAAACTGCCGTTTCCTCTAGGCGGTAGCAGAATAAAATGAATAAAACTTCAATGCAGATGCAGCATCAGGCTTTAGAAAGTTAAGTTTGACTTGTACTGTGTACCAGCAATGAAATCAGCGGCTCTCTCATGGTGATGCTGTCAAAAGAGCAATCAGGAACGCCTGAGGAAGCAAAAGAGGAGCACGTTCTTCTCGCCTCCTTTAGGAAATGAGTTACCTTAGAAAAGCCACTGTTGGATATTCACAGCCTTAACTATCACCTGTGAGTTTGCTGCTGGTATCTTTTTAAAACCTTGTCCTTCTTCACAGCATATGTCCATGACTAAGAAAACAGCTGGGAAATAAATACAGAACTAAACATCTGATGCCATGTAACTGACTTAGAGCATAGGTATTCACGAGAAGGCTGACCCTTTTCTCCCAGCAGGGAAAGCTTATGGGAGGGAGTGCTACAGCATTGCTCTTTTCTATAATGCAGTGATGCTGGTTATTACTTGCCTGTGGTCTTGCCAAGAGGCAGAAGGACACTGGGATAAAGATAAGCGAGCAATGGACAGGGAGAGATGTTCACATTGCCCTATGTATTTATGCACATGAAAACTTACACAAAAGCTCTTCCACCTCTGAAGTGTTACATTTAATATGTAGATCTGACAAGATTCTTCACCACCAATCTTCACAGAACTCCCCACTCACTATTTTTACCTGCTTTTAGAGGCTGCCTTTCTATGTTTTTCTTTCCTTTTCCTCCCACCTTGCCTTTTACTAATTCTTCCTCCTGAATATCCATCCCAAATAGCACTTACATGCTAGTTACTGACATCGCATCATTCAGTTTCTGGATTCTATGTCTGTCTAGATTCTACTGTGCTTAAAGTATTAAGTATGAATTAAGTATTTCTGATAGAAGATGACTGCTGCTTTAGATTTACACATAGCCTGAAACAAAAGAGTGTTTGCAGGTTGGTTCTTAGAGCCTAATGAAACAATAGTATCCCAAGCTGCTCATGAGGCATGCTGGACCTTTTATTGCGCTAATTTTGTGCTGATATAATCCCTCCATCAATCAAATTATGTTGTTAAAATAGGTGTAACAAAGTAAACAACAAAACCTATTATTTCAAAACATCATTTCTTCTCTTAATTGGAAAGGTGGGGCAAAGATGTTTGAGACTTCTTTAAGTATAGCTTATTTAGCGTCACTTAGATATTTTTATTTAATGTACCTTTCATAACATGTAACTACAGAAGGTGCACATGGCAATTTTCTCCAGATTTTTCAGCTTTTATACTCTCACAACTGCTGACAATTCTGTTTTGTTGTTGTTGTTGTTGTTGTTGTTAGGATTAACATATTCTGGACACATCCAGACAAATTACATCAAATCTGTTTCTTACTGTACTGTGGACTAAAGAAATGGACTTCTATTTGGAGTTACTGTGACAAATAGAGTTGAAGACTGTTCACTGAAATGATTCATATTTCATGCAAGTTAATTTTCATGGATTGTCACTGTGTTCTTTCATCATTTTAGGAAATACTTGATTAAAAGTTTTTCTCCGGGCTGCTGAAAAACTGCTTATATGCCAACGATACAACAAATACGATTTCACTTTAGCATTAGGCTACAGCAGGGGTTGGAATTAGATGATATGTGAGGTCCCTTCCAATCCAAGCCATTCTGTGACTCTATGATAATGATGGGCAAATCAGTTTCAATTGATTGATTTAGTAACAACACATTCTATGTAATAGTGGTCAGTATGACCATGTCTCTTTACAGTTGTAAATTAAATTTTCTGAGTGACAGACTTTTTAAAAACATTTAAATAGTACAATCATACCAAAAGATGAGAACACAAATTTCACAACAGAATGTGAAAATGTCAAGTTTGTATCACATTCCAGAGTCAGTGCAGCTTAACAGAGTCTATGTATGAGTTGCTGAGATCATTGGATGTCCCTGACCATGTTTCTAGAATTCCTTGATGCTTCTATGGAAAAGTAGTTAATTTCAGCCTGTAGCCCAATGATACAACTAGGACATTCATGTGATCACTTACATTTTATTATATGTTGAGTAAACAACATTTACAGAAAACAGAGTCAACATCACTTTACTGGCTGAACATCAAGCTTTTATTCTGTCCTTGCTACAACAGAATTTTTTAAATCATAGTACATAACTGACATTAAAAAGGTGTTGCCATGAGTTATTACAGTACTTCCAGGGTTCTTCTCTTTAGCTGAAAGCAGTTGGCAAATGTGATTATGCCAAATGCAAACCAACATATGTGATATGGCGTGAGCCAAAGTGAAGTTAGTGGAGCTGATATCAGTGGCTGATGTCATGCTTAAGTTTGGCTTACTCCAAGTTATGTTATGTATATTTATATACCTGAGTACATAAAGTGTGCGTGACAGTTAAGACACTGTTGAGGTTTAGGTGGTGTTTTCGAAGTTAAGGAGCTAACCAAGTTCAACAATGAAACAAATGTGCATATACACTGCAACATCACTTATAAACAATCTGTGAATATATTTTACAATGTTTAACTGAGTAGTATTCAGTGGAGATAGTTTTAAACTCGAACCAAGGTCCTCAGGAATGGTTTATACCAACTGTTGGAAAGAAGCGGACATAAGCAGTACAGAGAGGCCTTATTTTACACTTCCTTGATAGTTGTTTTTCCAGCTACCACCCTCATTTCCACCTGTTCCCTAAGCAAGCTACATCTGCTAAGCACACCCACTAAATATCAAATCAATTTTATAGAGTAATAGCTTAAAATGAATGTGAATAGCATGGGGAGCAGATTGCAGCAGTTAAAGTTGTTGTATCTGAGTTAGGTCACGCTGTCAGTCTGAAGAAACAACTGAGCTGATAACATAAGGCGGGCACTTAGATTCCTGACAAAACCAGATTAGATTCAGAGAGGAAAAGCATCTTCTTAAAAGTGACCTTCTGGGTTGCTTGGTTGTTTATTTTTCCACAAAGAAAATTATTTAAGTAATAAGCTGAACTGCCTGTTGAGATTTATTTTGGGTAAAATCAGAATTTTTTTCTGAACTCCAAGGTAAAGAAATAAAAAGGAAAGCACAGGTGCTGGGGATCATATTTTTGTTTGGAGATAGAAAAAACATAAGGCAGTGACATCAACAAATATGACCATAGAATTGTATGAGTTAGAAGGGACCTTTTAAGGCTGTCTAGTCCAACTCCCCTGCCATGAACAGGGACATCTACAGCTCAATCAAGTTGCTCAGAGCCCCATTCAGCCTGACCTGAATGCGTCTACATCTGTGGGAATTGAATGTTGTTTCTGCATTTGG
>JAOWBP010002392.1:53039629-53050664 GCA_028571105.1 Tragopan temminckii
TCACTGCCATCATAATGTGTATAAAATGTAAATTCTTGTGCCTCATTGGATAAAATTACTCCCTTATGAAAAAAATGTGAACAGTCTCTCCGTTGTGCTCTACCTACCATTAGGTCTCTTTTTTCCCCCCTCTTTTTTAATGTTTATTATTATTATATAGCTGGTTCTTTCCCTTTCCAAAGGATAATCACATTTTAATTTCCATTGCTTATTTCTATAGTTACATGACTCTAATAAAACTCAATTATCATTTGGGTATCTACTATACTGGAGATGTACAGAGGCCCTCTCCAAAGCACTGTCTCTCATGCTGCTAAGATCAAACATTCCAATTCGGGTAGGCTCAACCCTATCTCACTGTGCATCCCGTGACCATAGGTGTCAGCTCGGAGGCAGCATGTATATATGACAGCATTTCTCCTAACTTCTGCCTCAGAAGACTTTGTGAGCTTTCATGGAAATTCAAAATGTAAAAGTAACACAGAAAAGAAACGACAAGTTTTTTTCCAAGCATAATAAAAAAAGAGGAAGAAGGAATTCAGAATAGCAGTGGACAAACATGCTCCAATAGCACAAATTCATTATTTAACTCTTTGGAAAAAGCGTGCTGGAAGTTACAGGATGATGACAGCATGCCACAGAGGCAGCATACACCACGTTGAGCTCTTTTTGTCAATTATACTTTTAGATAAATTGAAAGTCTGTGTATACGTCTCCATCTCTGGCCTAATACAGTCACGATGAACTAAGAACATTAGCACTGAGTATCCTACTTGGCACAAAACAGAACAGAAGGTACTTTCATCTAAACATTTCTACTTTTCCTGCCCAGGAAGAATTGCATACTTGCCAAGAATACATATTTACATAAAATCATACTGGACACATTCACTGTATATGCCTGATGCATAGCAAACAAGCTAAGACTTCTAAGAACATAGAAGTTACTGCCCACAAACAGCCGATCTGATGTACTACCTAACTACCTAGGGCACATGTATGGCAAAAGAACACAAGGACAATGACTTCTATCAGGTTACAAACTCTACAGAGAAATAGCAAATAGAAAAGAGAGAAAAAAAAAAGAAAAAAAAAAAAACTCACTCCTTCCAATAGCCAGTGACAGCTCAAGAGGAGCACAGTCTGTACCCAGAAAGATGCTACCCCTCTCAGCTGCTAAATATTTAATGAGAAAGAGGAGGGGATGGATCCAGGCTCCACTCCTTCCAGTCACTCAAGTGCATTTCTTGCACCTGAGCTCCTGAAGTTAGCTGCACCTTCTCAGCTGGTGCTCAACCACTGCTTCCAGCTGTCACCTGGCAATTCCACTGCAGCATGCAATAGCAGTTCACCACAGTGCATCTGCACATTCTGCTGCCTGGGAAATTACAGACAGAAATACAGCTGCCTTGTCCTTGTTGGCTTTAGAAACCACTCTTACAGCTCCTCTCCACATTTTTGTAACTTGAATACAGTGCTTGTCACTTTGTGTTCCTATTACTAAGGTATGTATCATGTCTGGCAAATCTCACACTGTGAATTACTTAAAACATAAATCAGACCAAGTGACTTTTGATAGATAGCTACTTTCACAGTCACACCTGCAAAACATCTTAACAAGAAAGAAGCAGATTTTCTTGCAGACAGAGCAATTTGAGTTCATTCACACGCTCTTAAGATGAAAATTGTGTGACTGTAACTTTGCTACTTGTTTCTAGAAGATCTATCAAAGTATTAAACATATACCCAAGGACACTTAAGGAAACATAACAGTATCAGTTGAAAAAAAAAAATTTTTTTTTTAATTAATTTGGACAAAGTAGTTTGATAATAGCAGTATTTGATATTATTTGGAAATTCAGAGATGTTGAGCTAAAAATTGGACTGCTCCTCACATAAATATGTTGTCTTCATCTAGAGAAAAAAAAAAACTGAGCTGTCAGAATACAGTAAGAGCATTGTCCAGGTGAAAACAATGCAGAACAAATAAACCCACGATCCTTAGAACCACCTAAGCCATACAGATAAAAAGCTCAAGGATAGACAGACTGAAACTAGCAAAGCCACATCTTGTTAAAGCATATGCCACCTGTCTACAATACTTTTAACACATGCTAGAACATACTGGATGTATTATCACATTTATTGCCTTGACAACAAAGCTAGAATTAATAGTGCAGGGAAGACCTTGTTGCAAAGAGTTTGAATTCAAGAGAAGCAGAGGAAGAATTGGGTGTGTTTTCAGATACAAAACTGAAAAGGTACTTTTTTATTGAAACACAGCAAGCAAAATCCAATGCTTTTTAAAAATTTAACAGTTAGGGAAAATAGGTGATTTTTCACAAGTCCTTCCCAAATGATGCTCTATGCCTGCTGGCAAAGAATAAAACCTCTAAATCCTTTGAGTTTTTCATATCTTTTCCTTTGCAGTGGAAGAGAAAAAAAGTTTAAAGTCAATAGAAATAGAATGTGTTGCAGTTACCAGGTCTTAATTCTTATTGTACAAGTTTCTAAAAAAAAACACGCTTTATCCAGGAATGATCTTGGTTACCATGTTTAGGAAAGCTCTACTGAAAACACTTTGAATCAAGCTGTGCTTGGTCTCAGCTTCTAAATTCTCATGAAAAGCATCTTTTCTTTCCTTTTTTTTCTTTTCTTTTTATTCCAAGATATCTCAGCTTTCTACAATCAGAAAAACCCTGAACTATACATAATATATTTATCAGTCAAGAATTTCTTGCACATAACAAACTGTAGCTTTTTCTTTTTTCTTTTTTTTTGGGGGGGGGAGGAGCGAGGTAGGGTGCAACATAACTTGTGGAAAGGTAACAGATGATGAATAAATAGATAAACAAATGAAAATACCATGGTAAATGTCTGTTTAGCAATGCCTATAAAACAGCTAATGACTTGCCAGAGTAACAACCAAACTAATAATGATGTATTAAATAAGACCTATAACGCATCGATTGGAATGCAGTAACTTCTTTGCTAGAAAGAAGCAATCTTACTTTTGGCTTTTGATGGTATCTTTTGAATTTTGGGAACGGAGCTCTTGATTTTCATATTTCTAATGCACAGCCTCAGAGCACTTTTTTCTTATGGTATTAAAATGACTGTGATAAAAACAATGAGGTGTTACTAAAGGAAATACTCCAGTGAGAATTGTTTTTGTTCCACAAATATCAATCAGGATTTCACAGCTCTTAGTCTTTAAATAAAAACAAAAACAAGGCTTACAGTCAATAGTAATTTCTTCTTCATAGGTAAAGTGAGGAATATAAAGTTAATTATCTTTATGTCCTCATTAATTTGTTAAATAGACCCTCTGTTTAGATTGACACAAAATAAAAACAGCAGCAAACTTACTGCATACTATGAATTAGGAAAGGGAATGCGGTTTGCATATACTCACGATATGTTTTTGGAAAAATAAGCTACTACAATGAGAATGTGTAATAGGACTATGCTTGGTGGACGTATCCTGAGCTTATCAGATTTGTATAACCTTATCTGGGGAAAAAATTGTGACCAAGTGTTATCGCCACACACTTATGCTCTGCACAGCTTAGCTAAGGCTTTTGATTACAGCAAGCCATGCTCATCTCCACACATGGGTATGGATATGTGTCTCTGACTTCCTATTTGAAGCTGAGCATAATCTCCCATCCGGTGTGTCCTCACTTGATCACACATGAAACTTTTGAATGTAAACCAGAAGCTGACTAATAACAATTTTTGCAAGAAAACGGTGCTCATGTGTAAAGATACAAGTAGTTAAGTATTTACAGGGCAGGAACATAGTGTATACTCTACACCTAACCTAGGAACATTGCTTCTAGAAGTCCATGAATCTGTAATTTTATTGGAAATGTAGCAGTTCTCAAAAAAACAGGCCGAAGGGAATCAATAAATTCCCTTAATACTTTGTTTTATTTTCTTTGTGCAATATTTTGCAAAATCATATATTTCAACAGACAAATTCTTATAGATGGAGGTATCTGTACTATAGCAGTAGCACCCTATAAGATTGTATGTAAGACAGAAAAAGGAAAACAATTTCTTTTTATTATTTAATTAAAGGAAAAACTGATGAATGAAAGATATGCTGCCTACATTTCAAATTTATTCCAGTCTGACCAGTTAATTATTATTTTTATTCATGAAAATAAGAAGAAAAAGAAAAAAAACACCCTAAAAAATATCATAAAACTCACAATAAATTCAGTGAAAGATTCACCTGTGAATTTTACTTGTGTTTGCATTGTAGTTTTGGTTTTAATCATAGCACTGAAAAGGTGAACAAATCATACTGCTACTGACAGCCAACACAGCCACATATTAGATTAAACTACAGAACTATATTTAACCTGGCAAGATAGGGTCCCATTTATGTAATCCTGCTTTAGAAGCTTCTAATGAGTTACTGCAGCCTAACCCAGATATGCCTGCTAGCAAGTTCACTGCTTTTTTTTTTTTTTTTAATGTCTACACAATAATGAAAGTGCTATTTCATTGTAAAAATTGCTGCACAGCACAAAGAACACTCTTGTTGAACACGTTGGCCACCGATATAATCAGCAACCTAAAAAATCACCTTCTGCCTAATTTAACCCACATTCATAATGCAGAAAGTTTATTTTTGCTTGTCTTAAATTGAAAGAGATTTTAAGTCTTTAATTATATGGTAAGTGAGTTGTTATCACAGCAGCTTCTTTTTGCTTTAAAAACCCTCCAACAAGAACATTCTTCCACATTAGGAATGTCTCAGTGCCTGTGAGCACCCAGTGCAGGCTATGAATCCCACGTGGGAGCACTGGGGTCGGCCACCTGCCGGGCACACACATATGGCACTGGGGGATCAGCAGGGCTGGGCCGAGTACCAGTCACCCTGCAACATCTGCCAGCTGATCAAAGTGGCATTAATGGCATGCTGAAAAGGGGGTCAGTTCACTCCTTCATGCTGGAAGGCAGCTGTAGTGACAAAAGGTGTACTTAGAAAGCAGCACAGTGAGACAATAGATGGTAAACTTCTGCAGGGAAAAGGATGGAGATTTTCTGAATGTACTTTCTGACCCAAGTCACAGAATGCCTTGGGTTGAAAGGGATTTTAAAGATCATCAAGCTCCAACCCCGTGCTGCAGGCTGGTTGCCACTCACCAGATCAGACTGCCCAGGGCCCCATCCAACCTGGCCTTGAATGACTTCAGGTCATCTACAGGAACCATCTTACATTACTGTTTGAAACCAAACACAGAATCAAATGTAGAGCAATGACATAAGAAACAGGAATAAGAGTGATAAAAACCTACAAACAGAAGAAAAAGCTAAGAATCCGTTGTTATGATTTCTCACTGAATCACACACATTGGCAGCTGTTGTGGCTAGATTTGGCTGTATTTAAAGAATTGGTGGTTTGAAGATCACTTCATTGAAAGATTGTAATGCAAATATGAAACATGCATAGAAGTTGTTTGTATTTTCAGTACTTGCAATTGTTTTCTTTACACTCCCTACTGATGACACTGTAAATGTAGAAAAAGTACTACAAATGCAGCTCAAAGAACTAAACTTCAATTTCATCTCATTTTCTCCCGGTGACTAGGCTGTCATTCTCTGTTCTTTTATTGGGCTTATTTTGGGCCAATAGATTTCAAATTCAGAGAGCAATGGCTATAGTGGGGATGGAGACATGGCATTCTGAAAGCCAAACGAGGCCAACAGACCATAAACATAGCATCTTGGCTTCAAATGGTAATTACTTGCTGCAGAGCTAAGGCTGTAGTCCAGTAGAAAGTTCTTCCACTAATTTAACTCTTCACAAATAAAATAATGAGGTGCACGAAGAAAAAAAAGAAAAAGAAAAACAAAAAAAAAAAAACCAACCCACCAATTTATTTTACTTATGTATTTAACAAAAAAAAAAAATAATAATAATATTTAAAAAAAAAACATGGTAAAAAGAAGAAAAAAATAGTAGTGGCCCCTTTTTAGCAAAAGAAAATAAGAAAAAAAAAAAGAAAAATCTAATGTAAAGAGAATAAAACAGCAAGTTTGATGACAGGCAATCTGAGCCCTAAGCTTGTTTAACTAACACATATGAACAGATCAGGGATCTTATTTTGTGATGGAAATAAGATAAAATGTGAATTCTATTATCTTTTTCACCATGTGGTGGATTTATTAATTAAGGCAGAGTTTTTGAACCATGACAATACAATATAAACACTTCTTGTTACAACCTACCCACAATACAGCTTTCTGTGAAGACACGGTTGCTGAGATTTTTCTTGCCTTAAGCTACCTACATCTGAGACATGGAAAACAGCCCTTGGGGAAAGTGGAAAAGCAACACAAAGCAGCAGCAGAAGATAACTCTCAGCTCTAGGCAGCCTGGTCTAGTGGTTGGCAACCCTGCCCATGGCAGAGCAATTGAAACTTGATGATCTTTGAGGTTGTTAACAACCCAGGCCATTCTATGATTCTATGATCTTTCCCTCTTTATTCAACAATTCACCTGTAACTTTCAACCCTTCAAATTTTAAACAGAAAAACAGTAGTTAAGTGACTCTGTGAATGTATTTCAGAAGTTAAAACACTGTATGTACAATACTGTCTCCAGTCTACCAGTAATTTCAGTGTTGGTTTGGTTATTCATGCGAAAGACTTTAATGCAGCTCAGTCTGATCACAGAAATATGAATTTCTCATTGTTTAGTTGCATTACTGAAGAAGAGATCTTAATCTTATACTGTTGTTTCCAGAATTAAAAAAAAGAAAAAAGAAAAAAAAAAAAAGAATGTGTATATATAAATAACAGAATTTAAAAAACAAAACAGAATGACATGGCTTAAATTCTGCAGAACATCCATTCCTCCAACAAGAAGAAAAAAATACAGCAAACTAAGAACATGTAGCACTTTGCCATCAACAAAGAGCCTACATCGACACCCACTCTTTCCTTTTTTCTCTGTAGCTTATTCTTTTAACTCACTCATCTCTTGTATCTCATTCACTGACATGCCTGCTTTCCTCACAGCTTCTTCAGACCTTTTTGCAGAGGAAAGCTAACGAAGGAAGTAGCTATTCTGTTAAAATCAGTTCAGAGTAAGCCATCCATTTTAGTTTTTCCCTCTCATGAAATATTGCAGTGCCAATCAAAATTATTTCCTTGAGGGAAAAAAGTAAAATATAACGGTTCTTCCACGGTCTGAAATATCTGAAATAACAAGAGCAATCATCTCCATGCTGTGATAGCTTCACGTGTCTGGTCCCACCTCTCAGTAAGAAGCTGGAAGCTCCTGCACTCCAGCAAAGGACTTTGGACTTTTTCTAGCTCCCTGACTCCAATGCCAATTGCAGCTGATGGCGGCAGCTGGATCAGTAATGTTTTTTTGCATCAGATGCAAAAGAGATAAATATACTAGGTATGAAGGGGCAAACAAGTAGTATTTTATTTTTTTTTTCTTCCTGCAGATTTTTTTTTTCTTTTTTTTTACAATAATGATGTTTAAGTCTCCAATTTACTGACATCAAACAGGATTTTAGATATACAGATGCAAATCAGTAAAACAATATCTCTGTATGAAATGCCCTGCAGCTATTACCTACAGTGATACTGGGACACCTTCCTCTTTATAGATATTAATTACCTTTGTGTGATCAATGTAAAAATGCTTTAGATTGAAAATAATTAGAATCTTATATCACTTTTGCACTCTTTGAAGAATTAACCTCTAAGAAACACGTTAAATTAACAAAGTGCAATAATTATAAATACTGTTTAAACCAGACACACCTTCAGTACATCCTCTCTTAAAGCCTAATCTGGCATTACTATGAAATTATTTTATAGCATTAGTGTGTGGGAACATTCTGTTTCATCCCATTTGTCATATATGCTGACTGCAGACACATTTTTATTTATTAGTATGTTAATTCCTGAAGAATTTTTTTAATACGTGTTTGCATACGCACACAGAAGTTCTCCACATTTGCTGTTAGAAACCACTGCCATGTTACCAATTAGCTAGATTAGTAACAGATAAACAGATAGACTAAATCTACCTCAGCTGTATCTAATATGGAAATAGCCATCTAGTCTGGAAGTCATCTAGGAAAGGTTAAGGTGAGAGGATAAGAAAAGCAAAACATAGATGATAAAAATCAAAACCTTACAGGCTTTTTTACATAATGGACAGTAGTTTAAAAGAAAGACACAAATAATTTTTTATATATTATTTTTTATAAGCATAAAGGCAATGATAATACAATTAACTGAGTGCATGAAAAAGATGTATTTTAACACAAAACATAACAACAGCATTGACTTTCTGGCTGGCAGAATGCAGAATCTAAAAACTATAGGTATATATGTACAGCTATATAGATATATATATAGCTATAGGTAATGTCTGATGGCAATGCATGAAAGGCAAGAAAACAAAAATAAACCTGAAAGTTTAACAATGTGAAATAATGGTGAGAAAAAGAAAGTAGCCTCCAAATTTTCACTTCTCAAGGTCACTCTTGGCGTAGAATACAAGTTAATGTTATGCAAAAAGTGAAACAGCTTTAAAAATATAATAATAATAATACAGCACACCTAAGCATCCCAGTCAGGTATCTACATCTTGAGTTCTGGAGCAGGAGCATTGCATTTGAGACTTCAGCTCCTCCTACAAATGCAGTCTGAATGACAAGCGTGGCCAACAAATCCAAAAATTAGTCATAAGGCACTAAAAGACAACAGAAGCATTTAAGTCTCATTTCCGTAGGAAGCCAAGCTACAGCAGATGTAATTAAAGATTTTAGTAAGAGCTTGCCGTTTTACTAAACGACTCAGAATTGCCAGAGCAGACATGAAGTGTTGGGTGCGCCCATCCTCCCTCCCCACAGTACTGGTAGTGGCTAAAGCTTCATGCAGAAGCTAATAGGGTGATTATCTTTGAGAGGATTATGCTGCACAGAGAAGCTGAAGTCTGGCTTTGTGAGAATTAAGTCCATCATCCTGTTGGTCAATGGAATTATTTTATTTTACCATAGTCCAGATAGATTTTCACTCTGATCTTTCTTAAAATTAGTAAATACAAAATAACATCAGTATGAGAAGGTGGGATAAAATGCATTCTTTTTGTTCATTCTTATTGGTTTAAAAATAAAGAGACCAGGAAAGTAAATGAGAAGAATGACTGTATTCTCCTTTAAGAAATAAAGTCTGCTCCACTAAATTAACAAGAGTATAATGATAATATGGTCTATACCTAGGTAGTTTGGTAATGAATGACTGAGACACATTCTATTCTACTGGAAATGTCAAAATGTGACTCAACGTACATCAAAACAAGGTAAAAAGATTGTGATTGCTTTACACCTCTATAAGGAAAGCATCTCCCATTTCTAAGGGGTTTAGAGAAGAAATACATCACAACACATTCTCCATCCTGACAGGTAGCAGAGTGACTTTATATTCAGATAGGACAGAAAGAACTAACTGAAGTACTTCAAATGTCATAAAAGCACCTACAGCTGAGACACTCAAACAGAAATGGAACCACTGTCTCAGAGTAAAACCTCCCCCCAGAAACGTGCTCTGATAAAGCTACAGGTAGAAGTGCATTGCCACAAGTATTTATGAAGGTGGTGAACGAGCTTGCACAGAGAATTAGTAGTCCACAAGAAAAGAAGGCTTGCACCTTTATCAAGCAATTTAAGTGTAAGTTAGCGAGAAGAAACGCAAAATATTTGACAATATTTTCTTAGCACAAGTGGATGGATTATAATGCAGTGAATAAACAGTTATCAGTTGTTGGATATTTGTCTAGACAGAAAACAGAAAAACAAGATAAAATCTCAGCCCCATAATCACTGATATTTTGGGAGTACATATTGAAATAGAACTATTTTAGATAGATATGATATTCCTCATTCTGGTCATTAAAGAAGAGAAATAAGATAATTTTGGAAGACGTCAAAGAAGGCTGATCTGCAGTGGCTCACTGTTATGCTCTTTATGTAATAATAATTATTATTATTTCTATGTTTATTATTATTATATTTCAGTTTCAAATACTTTAACATGTCATTTAGCCCACTTTATCTTAAAGCAAATAGGTAACATTAGGACTAAACTTGAGTGCACAATACTCAAGTGGGGGAAAAAAAAAAAAACACCTCCTCACCTGCATAGTGAAGCCAAAGGAAAGGGATAAGTAGTGACCAAGACAAAGGCTGACAATCATGCTTACCTTAGCTAAAGGTACGCCATTTATTGAAGTTATTGTCAGGGAGCCATGCATTTCTTCTGCAGCACATGCTTAACATTAGTGCTAAATGAAAAGTGAAACTGCAACAAACATCACTAACGACACTTCCGTAATGAATGAAGAGGTAACAGCTATCAAAAAAGCAACTAGGTATGTTCAGTACTAAAGTTTTTGTAAAGACAAATGAAATGCAGGACACCTGCTTGTTATCCAAAGATGATGAAAGTCAAAATTGCACTGAGAAACATGGAAAACATACTTTCTGATATAGTCCTCATTTTCCTTACTTTCAAGGCAAATGCTGTTAGGGTAGGCTGAAAATGAGAAGAAAACAGCAGAAAACCTCAAAGATGATTGCAAGAGTTATGAGAGACATCTTGATCCTCCTATAGTTGTGTCTATGTCCACTCAGTAGGGAACAAGTAAGCAACACACACACAAATACACACTGAGCTGGTAGCATAAATAGTTCCCCTCCTAATTCCATGCTGATTACAGAAAGCTGGCTCACAGTCTAATATAAGGGGGGTTTAGAAAAACTACAAGAAACAAAGCAAGTAATATTTATATTGAAGCTCTCTCATTATCATCTAAACAAAATGAAGATATTCTTCAACCCTCTTCCGCTTACAAAAAGAAAGAGGGAAGGAAGGAAAGAGGGAGCAAAATAAACAAGGGAAGGGAAGGGAGGGGAGGAGAAGAGAAGAGAAGACCAATAGGGAGAAAGTCATAGTCAATATATTTAAAATAAATGAATAAATAAATAAGCCA
>JAOWBP010002392.1:53050764-53062968 GCA_028571105.1 Tragopan temminckii
CTTTGAATTAGTGTTGTTGGATCAACTAGCACGTGCTCAAAAAAAAAAAAAAAAGAAAGAACCAGAAAAAAAAAAAAAGGAAATAAAAGATACAGTCATTCAGTTTTCATTTCCAATTCTCTCTTTACCCCTCAACTCGCAATCAGGCTTTCTTAATTACTAACATACAGTGCTTATTGTAATGCTGGTAAAATATCTAAAACAGAGCATTCTCATCAAGTCTGCAGTTTCCTGCATCCAAGAATACCCACCCAGGGTAACAGCTACTACCTCTCCCTTGCAGATGCAGTATGCCAAGAGAAGAGGTTTCCCTCAAGGTCACGCAGTGAGTCAGCTAAAACTTGTGAAAAGGACTCGGGGCAGCCGCATTTTGTGTGCTTGAACTGCAGCTCAGCCTTCAGCCCTCCTGAGAAGAAAACCTGCACTTTCTATTCTCAAATCCATCAGTTCGCTGTGCATTATGAATAAAATTGAGCAGCAGCTTTTATGCTCAGTTTGTAGCATGTTACTACTGTTTCAGTCCCGACAGCAAATTTAGAGCTCTCTACATTTCATAGAGTTGCACAGAAGGCATTTAGTGCACGCATTCTGCATGCTCAGTTAAGGCTTCATAATGATCATAAAATGACACATGTAGGTACATCTGTAAACTCTGATCTTGTGTACTCACTTGTGTTTGTGCAAAGAATTGAAGTGTAATATCAGAAATCAGCTAGCATATTTCTCTACCTACATATAAACTGTATTTTTCTACTCAGAAACAGAATATTCAAGTGATTCCCAGCAAAAGCTGATAGAAGTTAGATCCTCTCAGAAACCTTGGTTAGTCCAATTAAGCACTGACAAACGTAACAGTTTGAAACAGGCACTGTTTGATACAAAGACATTATTATCTTCCAATAAAGGACTTCACACCAGTTTTACATAAACAAAGAGCTGCTTACCATTAAAATCATAATAGTAGGGGGTAGAAGAAGAAATCCAGTCCTAGTGACCTTTAGGTACTTGCCTTTACAGAACAATTATGATATGGTCACAGCCCCCTTCAGCCTTCTCACCAATACCACAGTAAGGAAGAGTGCCATAAAGATGTGGCAGTATGTAGCATACTTGGTATTCAATTCCAGTTCTCAGTTAATTTCTGTCCAGTTGTTTATTGAACTGAATCCCCCAAGCATCATTACTGTGATAATTTAGTGCCTGACAGTAGCACACTTCAAAACAAACCATAGAAAATATTAGAGCTATCACTGAAAATGAATCTATCAGTGAACTAATATTTAAGTATCTAGAGATACAAGGAGCGACTCATATTTCTTAAAACTCACAATCAGTGTATGCTGCTACTTATATCTAATACACATCCTCGCCTCCCTAGCAGGATTTGGTTGAAAAAATCTGGGTGTACTTAAATTACAGACATCAAAGACATCTCATGGTTATTTATATAAAAAAAAAAAAAAAAAAAAAAAATCTCATTCCACTAAATAAATCAGAAGTAGAAACACACCTCCTAAATCCTCCTCTCTGAAATCTTTTCCATTCTCTCCTCACACATTCTTATATAATATATGCACAAATATACACATACAGAGTAGCCTATATGCTATATATTACGTAGGATACTGTCAAACAAACACTTTTCAGAAATTGCCACAGATCTGGAAGTAAATGAGGTGCCCAATTACTTGCATTGCCATCCCCCAAAGCAATGACCCTACCAAAGCTCTGCACTGTGGTTCACAAAGGTCGGAATCAGTTCTGAAACTGGACCATGCAATATCATAGTACAGCAGCCATACTACGTACTGGTGGGAAGAAAGAGGTGACAATGGGATAAGCCAGCCTGTGGGGCATGGTGCACACAAAAAAAAAACCAAGTAGGATACTTTCACCTGGAGTTGATCTACTTCTTTGTACATTTCAGAGGTCTGTTTGTACAAATGTGCACAATGTCTAAGTTTAAAGAACATGAGCATGGGGGTGGAGCACAGGCATAAACATGTTTCTAACAATTCCACAAAGGAGTTCCTTGCAGCTCTCATCACTACGACATATGCTGAGCTGAAGTTATGTGTTACTGCTGACAAGCCTGCAATCTCAACTTATTTTACTTTGCCAGATTATAAAGCTCGAGCTCAGCAGCCCTAAATGCAGCTCAGTGCTGTTCTCTCCGTTCCACACCTGTGCAGAGTTGAACATTTCTTTTTATGCTCACTCACCATTTCATTATATTATATTTTAGTTACTTGTTTAAGTATCTTGCTGCCCCTACTAGGTTTGCAAAACAAAGTGTAAACTCAGTTCCATTAAAAAAATTTAAATTAATATTCTTCCAAAATTACATTGGGAAGTATTAACTCCAATTACTTGCAATACCAAATCATTGTACCAAGTTTAACTGAATCATGAATAACAATACAAGTTTATCTCAAAGTTTCCTGCTACACTATGACTTTGATTTGTTTTTCTGACATCGAAAGTATTAATTCATTTTTCATTATCTTTATAAAACCACCTTTAATACAAACCGTAGAGGGATTAAAAAAGCCAACATATTCTACATTGCATTACCGTATATAACTTGAATACTGCATAGAAAGGTTTTGAGAAATTCTTTGGTTTGGGGTTTTTTTTGTTGTTGCTGTTATTTTCTGTTTATTTAATACATTACTTTGGTTTATATCACATACAGTTTACTGCATATTTATATAATCACCTCCTAGTAAATAAAATTTCAGGTGAAATAGACTGCTGTGGAGTCAGCAAAGATACATTAGAAAAAGAAACACTGACATATGCACTCTAGTGCATCCATATTTATTAGGGGCAATGGAACAATAAAGTCAAGGAAAGTGCAACCATCAGCAGAACTGCACGTGTTGCTGTTGCTGATGAAATGCATTTCAGAAGCCATATAAATTGGATATATTTCTCACCTACAGTTCAGCTTGATTGTACTTTTTTTTTTAAACAGAAGTCACAAGAAGAGATAAAAATGTATAGATAAAATATATACGTACACACATCCAAAATAAATATTGCTTTTAACCAACATCCATTTTCACACATCCCTCTAAACCAGGGAAATATAGCACTTTTGATGTCACTTCCTTCAGAAGGGGATAAAATGGGTATACATATAATTTGATCTTGTATTATGACATACTTTCCCTTTTGTTAGAAGGTGAGTAAATAGAGCACTGGTGCTGCGACATTACCATTTACCCTCTACTTAGGACTGCAGTACTGTCTGATGCCTATCACCTGTCAGGTCAGGGTGTTGGGTTTTTTTTCAGCACAGCCCAGAAGTTTTTTAGTTAGCTGCTTAGAAGGTTGCATGTATCCACTCTAACTTAAGATCTAGCAGGCTTCATTGTTCATTTGGTCATCCATCACCTAAAGCAAACCTGTACACAGTTTCATCTGTCATCATGCAGCCAACTCATCCATAATCTTCAAAAGTTGTTTACAATATTCTCTAACTACAGCAAATTGCTTGCTGAAAGCACAGCAATTTCCATCAAACACAAATACAATTAAGGTCCATACTGGAACACTGCAAAGTATGAAGTGCTATTGTATTTCAGATTTGATGGGTTCAAAGAGCTAATTTCAGAGCACTGAATGCCTAATGCACAAAGGGGAAATTGTTTCAACAATATCCTAAGGATTACAGGATACAATGCCTGTGATTTCACCTCCTAGTTATCCTCAATTCTTAAACACCAAGCCAAGTAGTAGCCCCTGAGGAAAAAGAAAAATTACATGTAAGAAAATTGATACTTATTAGAATTTCACAAAGAAGGTAACAGAAAGGAAGTCATCATTTACACCCACAGGATCCTCTGGCTACTGTATGGCAATATGATAACTGATCCCTTTCCTTTTGATTTTGCCATTTCTAAAATATAACCTATTACTGCTGCAAGCAAGTGATCAGTGTGTTTGCAGAAGGTGGAGAAGATGATTTATACACACAGAACACTGTTTTCTTACGTATACACTACTTGTTTACTCTGAGCCCTGTAAAACTTCATACCTATATTTAGAAATTTTAACGTGATCTGCTCTAATCCCAAAGGATGGAGACAGAGTAAACATTATGCCCCTTTAAGCAGCTTTTGGAAGTATGTTGTAACCTGAGGTACATCTCCATCCAATCAGTCTTGTTGGCAAGCCCAGTTATTCTAAAAATTTCTAAGTGTTTCTAGAATAATTCAGTAAGAAATGGATGAAATAGAGCAAATTGATGACTGCACTTTCAAACAGACCTGAAATCCTGATTCAAGAGAAGCACCAGGGATTTCTAAGGTAGAGACTTGATGGATCAATAATATGAATGCATTGGTCATTAGGAAATAAGGTAAAGACTTGACACATTCCATTATCATACAGTATTAAATATTTTTATGTAAGAGACCTGATTTATATTCAAGAAAATCTCTAAAATAAGGCCAGGTTTAAGCACCAAAATCAGTTGTTAATTAGGTTTCAACAAAGGAAAAAAAAAAAGAGACAATGAATGAACTTCAATGCAACTCAAATCTTGTGCAAATAGTAAAAGACAGGTTAACGAGCCAGAAAAAACACCTGCCTCCTGATATGGCTTCTGCTAATTACCCATCCTAGACTTGCTGGATTTTAGCCTAATTAAGAAATTTAATTGAAGGCCAGTTTACACTACAAATTATGACTATGTTATAGTACAGCACCTTGCTGGCTTTGTTGGTCCATTGGTTCCTCTCAGGCAGTGTCTGCTGCAGAACCTCTATTGGATAAGCTGTGCTTCTGAACCCCAGCTGTGGGGCCAAGAGAAGCCATTTCATGACAAAAATACAAATAATAAAAAAAAAAAATCCATCTCCTCATTTACAAGAAAGTTTATACAATTTAAACTCTTGATGTGCACAAGATCAGGAGCTTATCATGTGCAAGACATGTGGGTACTTACTACTAAAGGCTTCCTTACTGCTCAGAGTTAAGATTTTGGTCACTAAAGGGCTGTGAAAGACCATAACCGAATCCTTCCTTTTTCTTGGTTCAAAGGTTGCTTTGTGACAACTGTGACTTATGTAGGAGGTGAGTGGTGGGTGTCATTGTGTGTTAATTAACATCACTTCGTGGATTTCTTTGGACACGTTTGCTGTCAAAATGGAGGGCTCAGAAATGTTTATTGGCAGAAAACCTGGCCTGTGAACAAATATCTCCAGTTTGATACAGGAGATTGGGAGATGATATTAAAATAACCTAAAAATGCTATGTTAGCAACACTTCAGTCTTCAGTAGTCTTTAAATGGCAGAGCCTCAGAATGAAGAAATTAACCTGTGCTTCTTTCTGTGGTGGGGAAAATGTTAGAAATCTGCTTCTCTACTGAAGAGATGGCAGCAGTCAAAAATATTTCCCCAGACCAGAAAAGTTTAACAGAATATATGCATTAAAATAAAATACATACAATCACATCCCACCCCTTTGGTCCCTTACAGGCATCCACAAAGTGCTTCTGAAGATCTTCAGGTCAGTAATACATTGGTACCATCTACAGTACAAACACCCAATGACCTATCAAATCCTTTGTTTTCTCTCTCTTGCCACTGTATTTCAAACTAAAGAAAAAACAGCTTCTCAGACTGTTAACATCAAGAAATCTTAAATCAGACACCTGAATGATTTTCAATACCAGGTGAAATTTCAGCCATGCCATTTCAAACGTTACAGTAGGACTAGAAATGTCTCAAACTAAGATTTCTCGTATGTATCCCAATTTTTATTTGACAAATCATAGGCATACAAAGAATGGTGGTGTCAAAACAGTAGGCATAACGGCCAAAAAACACAGTTGGGAGAACATAATCCAAATGTTTAGATTATATTTTTATGATTGTTTTGAAATATGCAATGGATTTTAACAAACAGCACAGATCGTTGGCTTTTTGTAAGTACAATCTCATCTAAGGAAGCTTTATGAGATAAATCTTTAAGTTAAATTACAGTTCTCAACTTACCTCACTGAAAGTAATTTGGAGAGAAAAATGAAGATATCCCTGGAACTAAAGGTCACATGTTAAAGACTAGGGGCTGTGAACTCAGGGAAATTATCTCACATCAACTTCCACAGCAACATCAATAAAAGTTATAAGTACTCCCCCTTTTATTAAACTGCCTTTTCTATCAAATACAAAACAGTTGTTTTTGAGGTGCATCAAGAAGAGGAGCACAAAGTATAACAATTCACAGAATTACAGAATGGCCAGGGTTGGAAGGGACCTCAAGGATCGTGAATCTCCAACCCCCCTGCCACAGGCAGGGCCACCAACCTCCCCATTTGATACTAGACCAGGCTGCCCAGGGCCCCATCCAATCTGGCCTTGAACACCTCTAGGCACAGGGCATCCACGACCTCTCTGGGCAGCCTGTTCCAGCACCTCACCAAACTGTCAACACGCACTGTCAACAGCTCTCATAGTGAAGAGCTTCCCCCTGACATCCAACCTAAATCTTCCCTCCATCATCTTATAACTATTTCCCCTTGTCCTGCCATTATCTACCCTTTCGAAAGAGTTGACTCCCCTCCTGCATATAGGCTCCCTTTAGGTATTGAAAGGCTGCAGTGAGGTCACCCCGCAGCCTTCTTTTCTCCAGGCTGAACAAGCCCAGCTCCCTCAGCCTGTCTTTGTGGGGCAGGTGCTCCAGTCCCCTGATCATCTTCGTGGAGGTCTAGGGAAGTTTGTGGTTTAGATGCTAGCATATGTTAGATATCCTTAAGAAAAAAAAGCATAACAGTTTTCACAGAAACATTTCTCAGTGTTCTTCCTGTAGTGTACCCTTGCACAAAACCTAATGAACTAACATCAAGAGAAAGGGAATAAGGTCTAACAAAGAAAGAATTAAGTTTCAGCATCGTGAAGGGTGAATTCAGCTGTTTTAATCCTTCACAAGATCAAGAGGAAGCCAAGCAGCACTTTCTATTGGAAACAGCTTTGTATATCTAACACTCCAACATGCAATAACATGTATATATGCTTCACAACGGGAAAGGAGAAACTTAAGCATTTATGCACTTTCGCTGACAGTAATTTCTTCTGTTTATATTTTTTCCCTCCCTTAATAAGGAATAAAAGGAATTTTGCAGAAAAAGAATGCCTCAAACCTTCAGTCCTTCTACTTCTATTGAAATCCAGAGCCCTAACAGCTTGAAGTTTCCCTAGAAGAGAAATGAAGAAAAAAAACTCTGAGAAGAAAAATAATAGGAAAAAAAAAGTTCTCCTGAAAGATTCTACAAAGAGGAAAGAAGAAATTGCTTGTATTTTCAGTGGGAAATCCTCTAAGCAGGGAACAGGCAAGAAGGTTTTAAAACCTACCAAAATTACACATGCAGCCTGTGATAGGAACAAACTAGGACAATCCTTTTAGTCGACGAGTCTTAATCTTGTTATAAAAGCTTTACTTTTGCTTGAGGTAAGGCATGAATTTCTGAGTTGCATCAGTTTTCCCTCTCCTAATATCCTACTAACCACTAAGTAAGAGTGCAAAGTCACATGAAAATTTTTCATGAGCTTCCTCCCTCCCCCAAAGTCATTAGCATTTTACTTTTCCAAAAAAATTTTCACGTGATAGCACTGTCTTTGTGACCAAAGGAAAATGCTAAGGTATACATTGAAATGAAGTAGTACAATACCCTCTAAAAAACATGCAAGCATATTTTATCTCACCCATCTCTTTTATGGAGAACCAATCCTATTCTCTGAGCCCTTTTTAGCCTTAGCCCATTCCATTCTCTCCTTTAGTTGAAGTAATTATCAAGATTTCCTTCTCTTCAAAGAGCAAAACCACAGGCTGCTATCTAAAAATCACATGAATTTTCTGCTTCCCACCTACTGCTATATCATTAAATAAAATTAGTTTTCAGTCTTCAATATCATTACTTGTCTTTGCTAGCATTTTTTCTTGCAGTACTGTGTTATTTTAGTATTTAATTTTTTAATCTATTTTTATTCATTCCATTGACTGGGAACAGAACAGAAATACAGTATTGCTGCTAAATTTTCACTTCATTTTCTAATGCAGCGATATACAGGACTCCCATTACCTTCTGCATCAAGGCTCCTGAATGGAGTGGTATTCTGGGGAAGAAGCTCCCACACTGCCAGAAGCTCATTAAGGATACCACTGCCATGCAGACTTAAGAGTTCAGACATGACAAAACCGTAGAAAGAAGGTAAAATATGTTCAGTTTAGAGCACAAGAATTGCAAGACTGATGAATAACAGGTCACAAGTACTCCAGAGAACACTGATACTTTGATTCTGATACAGAGAACACTGATACTTTGACTCACACTTCATACGGTACAACACATAAGCAGTAATCCCATCCTTTGGCACAAAAAGCCTATGAAACTGTGGATTCCAATAGAATAACATATTTAGATATTCCAACCCCAAAATATAAGTTTTCATTGAAATTCCAAAGTTACAGTACTTAGTAATAAATATTATAATTTTTCCTTCCATTAGAAGTCAGCAGTGAAACTTGATACTTCTTCCTCTCCACTCCCCCTAAGGAAGTTCTTTATTTCCCCTTCAAGCCAAATCACACATCTTTACTTCCTGCTCTCCCCTAGCTAGCTGCCAGCCCTGAAGTCTAACCTCTTAAAGAACAGAGGCCAAAAGTAAAAACCTAGTCACTCTCTTCATTAAGAAAAAAAAAAAATGTACATTTGTGCACGCACATAAAAATTCTCTAGATGTTTCTGTAGAAAGATTTTCTACAACAGAAAACAGTGTACTGGTGTTTCAAACAGGCAAATAGCATCAGAAAGCCTATCCCACACTGAAAAATTATTTATGGGCAAGGAACTTACCAACTAAGCAATTGGGGTTTTTTCAATTCAAGATACACCTGGATTTTTGAGGTATTTCCTACAGGTTTTCCTTTGAGGAACATAAACAACCATATTGAAAATAAGGATTTTCTTAACTGGAAAGAGTGTCAAAAACAAAGAAACTACAATAACCAGTGAGGTTAATACTTTGCATAAAATAATGCTCAGGAAGCAGCAGAACAGGTGCAGATGATTTTGGTAAGATAATTTTTGGCCTGCTTTCACATTAGCAGACTGCCCCCTGTCATGGTGTGGTCAGTTTCAATTACCATTAACATTTCACTTAGTAGAACCACCATATCCTTTTGGAAAGTGTTTTTAATACTTTTAAGAAGCCTTAAGAGTATTCTTAAAAGTATTTCTCCTTACAATCATATTATAACTCCTCAGAAGTTCCACTACACACCAAAAGTGAATTTTCACGTGATCTTCTACATTACTGATCCTGATATAACACACTTCTCTTAGCAATCTTAGCTATTTTTATCTTACTGAAAAATATGAGAATGAATTCAGTATGTCAGTTCTTTTTCTAATTACTACTTCCCTTCTCCTTAACTTTATGGAAGTATTCCTGCTTTTCCTATAACAATCTATATATAGAATTGTTGAGTTTGTCTGTTTGGCTATTCTATGATTCTAGGACCTCAGAGAACTGTTTGTCCTAGAAAGCAGCAAAACAGCTTCTGACAAGTTTTGTGGTACCAGATCAAGTACTGTTAGGAATATCAATAATCATATACAGGAAAAAGTTAACTCACCCAGCCAGTGATGAGGGTCTCTAGCTTTGGAATTTCTCCTCTCAGAAAGTGGCCTTCATCCAGGAGTCACACTCCCTTCAGAGGCTAGCCCTTAAATAAGCACAAGAATGAACGGACGTAGGGTCACCTGAGAAGCACAGGTAAATTGTTGCACCTGCAGTTCCTGGGCCAGCTACACCCTTCACCAGGTGCTCAATCAGGCAGCTGGTTCAGGCCATGATGTAATACTTTCCCTAAACAAACGCTGTTAAAGAAAATTGTTTTGATTGTTTTCTGTACATAAAGCACTTCTGTTGATAGGAATAGATAAATAGCAATCCTGTCACCCTAAATAAGGAATTGGGTTTCTAGTGATGTCTGACTGCTTCATTTTTCTTGATTCAGTGGAGCATCATCTTCCTTTGCAGCTTTCTGAACTTCTAGAGGTGTTACTTCTCATTTTCAAGTTTTGCTGGGAAAACTAGGAAAATATCTCTAAATGTTAGCGAGTGTAGACTTCTCTAAGTATTTCTAGCTCTTAACCTCTTGTTAGTATTCTCAGCTTTCTTAGTACTGAATGCTTACACTACCTAAACAGATGCTAGAAAAAAAAGAAAAATTAATGAAAAGTTTTTAAAGGCTTCCAGATCACTGGGTTTTCCAAACAACAGCACCAAAAACGTGCTTATATGAACATGGGTTTTTACACTATTGAAGAGGATTTATTGCAAGGTTAATTGTTTTCAATAGCGTTCCATTTTTGAACTTGCCAAGCTTTCTTTCTGCTTGATTGCGTAATCAAAAAGTTCACAAAGGACAGGTTAACAGGAAAGGCTTTCTAAGCTTCCTTTAACTGTGAATTAATCTGATGAAATCCTGGGAAGTGCTCTGGGTTACCATCAAACATCTTCATCCAAACAAATTAGAACTATTGTTGATGGTGGAAACAGCAATTCTCCCAGGCAAGGAGGGTCATTCTTGAGAGTGTCTCCTGCAGTTCCGTAGCTTGGTATTTCTACTGTGTCAAAACAACAGGTGCACTTCACAGACCTCAACACTGCCAACACCACATCCATCCAGCCTTTCATAAATGACACAGAAATTGGTTGTGTTACCATCAGTATAAGATCACGTCAATGACTTAGTAGGACAAAAGCAGCATACACTTTTATTATAACTCATTAACAGTGTACAAGAGAGAGACTGTGGACCACTGCCACACCCTACAGCCTCCCTCCCCACCCTAGAGGAGTCTTCATTAGAGTTCAAAACACATAATCCATAATTATGCTTTTAAAGCGAAAGATGGGGAGTAGTAGAAAGTAAGTGCTCCTGAGAAATATCTTGACAGTAAAAAGTAACATCTTAAATAGTAAGAGCATGATAGAAGTAAGGTTGCAATAGTGTATTTCTGCAAAGTGCTTTTCTTTTTTTAATTCAATCTATCTTTCAAAGAAAAGAAAGCTTGTTTAGTATATATGTTTAGACAAATAAAAAACCGTTCTTTGCTACGTACAATCATGCCAGTAATTATAGAAAGGAACCAAGTTCCTATAGCATATCGTACTTTAAAAAACCAACATATACTCTTGATTCATAATCTTTATTTGATTTTCAGTTTCATTACAGATGCTCATAAGCTGGATAGGGGGAAGAAAGAAGACACTTATCAGATTATGTTACTGGCTTTATATGAAATATAGATCATGATTTCAGTAGCTGCCTTAACACCTTGGCCCTATCAAGAGAATCAGAAATCAACAGCAAAATTCTTGCAGTAACATATAGCCCTTTAAAGTATCAACATTTCTTTAGGACATGTAGGGCCCTAAAGACTAACAGAGGACATCGATAGCATCTGAGTTTTGCTAGATATTACTACTTTAAACAAAACTAGACTTAATTTTTACGTGGGATATTATTTAAGAAAAAAGGTGGCAATCGTAAATTTCTAGAAAACATCATTTTTAGATATAGCCACCCCAGATCTAAAACTCAGAAAGCCATCAGCAAAATACTATGATGACAGTCAGGTGATCACTTTGTGAAATTATCTGAACTATTAGGTCACTCCAATAGCAAAATAATTAGGAGAAAAAATGCATCCTGGTTATGTATTTGGAACAGGTTCTTTGCTTTGAAATGTCTCTATATATAGGAGGACTTTCTGGCAGAACAGTGAATTTCACTTCCATCAATTATGGAACAGAATAGTCAGCATTACTAAACCATTAACACAAACTGAAACCCTGCTGTGCTGAGAGCACTCCGTGACTTCCTGACCACCAAAACACTCTGATTAATACTTTTTGATTTTTCATTACCACTTTTTAATCTAAGAAGAAGCAGGCTGACACTGTGTTGTAAAGATACACTATACTTCTCAATAATAGTAAAGCTCTTCTTAAATAGCAGTGACTTGAGTGAAATAAATCCATGTAACCCTTGTAGAAGTCAGGACTGGAACCTCCCTCTATCTGGGAGGGACCTTCCTGTTGTACAACACAAGAGAGACAGAGCAGTTACCGCAGAACCCAAGGCGTTATGCAAACATCTACAACAGACTCAGGGCTAGGAAT
>JAOWBP010002392.1:53075179-53110631 GCA_028571105.1 Tragopan temminckii
ATTTTTTTCTATTTTTATCTACAGAAATATCATTTCATCCCTAGCATGAGCTAAAATTTTCAGTTGTCATTAAGCAAGAACTTTCTGCAAGTACTTTAAAGGGGTGTATTTTCTGTAAAATTATGCTTCAAATCATTATATCATGTAGGCCTCAAGCCACTTGAACATGTAGGTCACAGTGGCTAAAAATGTGATTTTTTTATGCATTGAAAACAAGCTTAAACACAGTTCAAATCTTAGAGCTCCTACATTATTCTTAGGAAAAAGTTAATAAACAACTACAAGAGAAAACAGGAGAGTTGTATGAAATTTTACCATTAATTTAAATAGAGGCTCTAATTTTGGGTAGTATTTGAAATATCTGCTATTCATAACAACCAGAATGTGCAGAAAATGAAGTTTTGCTCACCTTTTGAGGCTTCAGAATTTTCTTCTTCTGTTTTTTAGATCGCAATAGTCGTTCCCTTTCCTAAAAGGAAAAGAGAACATTTTGGTGTAGATTTCTTCTGAAATATATATATATGTAGATATGTGTAACACAAAGAAATTTAACAAGTTTCTTGAAAGCTGAGGTAAAGCCAACACAGAGACAATGTCTTTATCCTCTCAGACTACACTATGTTGGTGTCATACCACATTGTACTGCAGTTGCATCCCTTTAGCAAATAAACATTCAGCCACACACTTTACACGCTTGATTGGAAGTTGGCAAGAAAAGGCTTTGCTAAATATTGGGCACAGATTTCTGGCAGTTCCTTTGACACTTTTACCAAGAGGCTCACTATGGAAACAGAATTATCTTTCTCACTCCAACGTTCAATCGTCCTGAAGGTGCATGTTGATAGGCAAAAATGAATCTCAGCCAGATACAGTGTTACGTGTAATTTATAGGGATAAATAGGCAAAACTCTCAAATGCAAAGGCATTTTCTCATCAAGAGAAATCAGGCATACCTTAGCCCGCACCTAGTTTCTAACATGGCCATGGAACGATATCATACTTTACTACGTTATGAAAAATACTGGGTTTACAAACATTCAAGCACAAGGATGTTGCCTTGAATTTAAAAATTCAAAATGAATGTACAAAATGCAGAGAATGTGGAGAGGGGGAAGGGAAGATGACAGCAGGTGATCTATCTAGCTTTACATCTTTGCAGTGTTTCTACTTTTAAAAGAATAATAGCAGCTGCAAGTTCATCTCTAGCAGTCATTGCTCACAGTATATTTTCCTATTCAGAGTTATTCATTATACATTCAGTTCAGAAACTGAATGAGAACCTCCAAGTAGAAATCAAAATAAAATAATTCATTTTATAAGTACATTGTCCCAATAAAGATGTTTTGGAAAATAAGAAATAATTCAGAAATTTTTATAGCACCTTTAACACACATGGCTTTCAAAATATGGAAAAGTAATGACTGCCAAGGTAGACTGAAGATATCTCACAGTGTAGGAAAATATAATGTATTAAGTTAAAGCTGTAAAACACACAGCTATATTTTAGAAGATGTCGAAAAATAATGTTCACTTCTCAGAGGGTGAGTTAAGGCACGGTCCCTGCTTTAACAACAGGTCTCCTGCATCCCAGACTGCTGTTCAAATTATTGGAGAAATGTGATATTCTTTCTCTCTTTCCTTCTCTTTCCTCTTCCACCTCCACAGAATTAAACAAGCATTTCCTAAATACCCTGATTTTTCCTATTTCTGATCTTGTGTAACACTGCTCAATCTACTTTCTGTTGTAATATTACTTCAAGTCACCAGAACTATAATAACACCAATTAAAGAAAAACTATCTGCTGAATCATTTGTGTGTTTTGTAAGCATCTGAGTTTATTCTGACAGTTTTCCTTTTAAGAATTGGCCAAGAAACCATGGTTATGGGAGAACTCAACTTCATAGGTCTTCAACAGCATCAAAGATACTCTAAAACTGACAATGTAAATCAATTCAGACAGCCTTATTGCTGTAGACTATCTTTCTTTTGTGTGTGTATCATATTGTACTCAGCTGTAGTTAAGATGATGACTTTTTTTGTTAATCAGGTATGTGACATGTGGGTCATTTTTTATGATTCATCTGTATTTTCCTGAGGTGGGAACTGAACCAGAAAATATAGCTAAAAAGCACAATGGCACTGCAGAGTGCCCTGCGTTCATATTGAAGGTAAAGCATCAATTAGTTTGTACTGACAAGCAAAGCAGTACACTAGCTTACAATTTCACCTTATTTCTGCAGTGAAACAACATCTGTACATAGGATACGAAGTAACCGATGAGATCATATTTTGCAATGCTTATTAATCTTATTTTCACACTAAATATAGTTAATATTAGTCGACCAAAGTTAGGTTACAATATATTTCCTCAAATTACTGAGTCACATCCACTTCATAGTGAAATACAGGTGAGGTTATATCTGCATACATTGGGAATTTAATAAAATGAGATAGTCCCTGTCTGTAGAGTTGTATTTTGAAGGTAAAGAAGCATCTCTCTGTGAATCAGCATTGGTGTCTGGATAACATCCCACTGCTCATAACACTGAAACATTGGGCAATGCACACAGATGTCTTTGGCAAGATTACAGAGAGAAATCCTAAGTCAAAATCTGAGGTGAACTGCAAAGAATAGTGTTCCAGAGCAAGTAATAACACATCATATTGTTTAAAACTTTTGTCTTCTACTTTTATTTTCTATTTTATTTTCTATTTTGAGTGTTCTGATTGTTTAATCTCTTATTATTTAGACAGAAAGGGCTCAAATTTGTTTCATCATTATGTAGCTTTCATAGTGCTATTTTAGATGCCATAGAACAGTCTGAGTTCCAGATGCTGCTCCAGATGCACACGTCTCTCAGAAATGGTACATAATTTCTGCCAGCACCGGAATGGTGTGTCCCAGTGTCCAAAATAACACTAAGCACCTCTAATGCAGTTGAAATGAGTCCCAAACAGTGCAAACATCTACGAGCATCTTAAGTAGTCAGAGGGTAGCAGCTGTGCAATCGTAATAAAATAAAATATGCTACCTTCGGTTAAATGAATCATACATATTTCTACTTGCTATAAAAACAGGGAGTGGGCAGTTCAATTAGGTGGAATTAATGTCGTTCTGTATGTTCCTTTGTTTTAGGAGAAATTGTAGGTCAAATGAGTGGTTGGGTTTACAGCAGGATCTATACCCAACATGTTTCAGTTTTTAAGTTCTGAAATGTGTGTGTCCTTTCCTCCAGGTTCCTCAGTTGCTGACATTCAGTTTTGTAAGTAAAGTGAATGGGCTGATGCACCTCTTTCCACAAGCAGTCCATAATTGATAAACACATACACACTGCAAAAAAATCATTCACTACAAGGGAAATAACAAGAACAGTTCAATGCCAAAGAATCACTTCTATGCCATTACTACAACTGGAGTTAAAATATTGCTCTCCAGTCTTCAGCTCGCCTACCAACGTATATGCATACATGTGAGTGTACCAGACATGAGAGGTATTACCACTGTGAGATCATCAATAACATGCTGCTTTTCTTTGACTTGCAGTCGAAGAAATTCAATTTCTTGTTCATCCCGTGTGCTGCTAAGATCATTTAAAGATGTGTGCCTCTTCAGCACTGGTTGTGCAGATAATTTCTCTTTCTACAAAAGTTAAAATAAAATCAGTTATTAAACACAAAGAAAATTTAAATTATCTTTCTGTAAAGATGAGAGAATTCTGGTGCATGGCGTAGGAATCTATAATTCTTCAAACCCAGTGCATATTCCACTACAGCATAAGGCCTCTTTCACCAGCTAAATATATATCCCGTATGCCTTAGCATTAGTACTTCATATAAAACATTTTAGAACAGAATCAAAGAACATAGTCTGGAAAAAAAGTCAGCACAAGCAGCCTCGACATTCTGTAACAGTAGAGACTTTGGCACATATACTTAAAGTCCGTTTTGGCCTTTAATCATGAAAAAAAACCAACATTGTTTTATAAAGCTGATTTTCAGTTGTACATTTACAGCATCCAAATATATCTTTATCTACTCACGATCCTTTTCCTTAATCAGGGCAAACTGATACAACACAATGACACAAAGGAATACCACTCTGTACTTAGAATGTGAATATGCAACTGCACTGGCTGACTTGAACAGTTATATCATCCCATTGTTGAGACTCTGAAATGCCTATCAGAAAAAAAGCCTCACAAGCATTTCCACCTCAAAGTAACTGAGTTCTCCTATAACAAGGCATCAGAAATTGTTACTTACCAACTCTACATTTTCCCTTGATAGATTTTTTATTTTTTCTTCCATTCTCTGTATGCACTGCATCATATCATCATTTTTTTTGCTCATCCTCTTATTTTTTTCAACCAAAGGCTTTAGCTGACTTTCTGTCTCCCGAGAACGTTTCAGCTGCAAATGGCAAAGGAAGAAGCTAAGCTGTGCTTTAGTATATAATTTTAGGAAAGAATAAATGTGTGAGCTTTCTCTTGCCCTTTCCATTCATTAGAAAGTTTAGTTCTTTTCTTAGGTAGCATCTGATACAGACTTCTGTACTAAGAACTACAAGAGTCCAAGCAAATAAGAAGTAGCTCTGGTCCGTGGATTTTGCTTCTTACAAAACATTTATGAAGATCTGTAAAAGTGATTTCTTGATAAACTAATCTTGTTGTACTTAAGTTTCTTATGAGCAAATATATATAGGGTCATCATCTTTCACCAACTTAACTACCCTTTAGTAAACACTTCCTCCTCTACTTTGAAAAACCTATACCTCGTGTGTAATTAGGGCAATACAAGAGGCAGCCAGAGGGCACAGATTCAAACTCAGCATTCTGCTGACATTTCCAAGCTGTTCAGTTTTGCTCCTGTGGTCTTACTATATTAGACAACTGAATGAAACAAATTACTGCTTTTTCACGGATTTGTGTGTATTCAGTATTTCACCACTTTTGTTTCATTAGTCCTTGAGTTGTTTTCTTTAATTTTTTTTTTTCTCCACAGTGCTTAATCACAGGAGCTTATTGATATCACTAGTTTTATTTTAGAAGTATTGTCTCAAAATACGACAAAATTCCAAACTATGTTTCTGAAACCTCAAAGTCAAGCATCAAGAAGAGCTTTTGACTGAGTCATACATGCCTTCCATTTAGAGGGACACTGCAGTAAAGATGTTGCAGTACTTTAGCATTCTTCAAGGATGTTTTGACTGACTTATGTCCACAGAAAGGATTAGGAGGCTGAATTATCTTGTCTTTACATAAAGCAACCTTGAAAGAAAGCATGATGTTCTTGTAAGTACAGAGTAGAGGAAAGCAACTATACTGGTAAAAGAAAAAGAAACAAAAACAAAAACAAAACGCACACTACTCAGCATCTAGGCAAAGTAGTGAAAATCGCTAACAGTATCCAGGTTAAAAAGTATGCTCTTACATAGTTGTTTGTGGGGGGGAGTTGTTTGTTAGATGTTGTTCTTTTAAAATTCACAATTACGCTCTCAAGTCATCCAGTTTTACTATATTATGGTTCAATTAACTTCACTAATCTAGATTCAGCCAAAACTTCGGACAAGAATGTTTCAAAAATTAGTTCTGATAATCATCAAGTTATCACAACTAAATTAAGTCCCTTTATCTTAAAATAGATCCCTGTGATCTCAACATGAAAAACTAAGTCTGACAAAGAGAGTAAGAACAAGTCAATGCTGCACTCAAACTACTGGAAAGAAATTGTGCCCTCACCATACATAATAGCATTACTTTTGAATCAGAAACACAGGTTGTGTGAAGGAAAAATTCGACTTAATTCTACTTAAAATGAAAAATCCCTCCTGCTGCCATTAGGAATAGTGCATTGTAACAGGACACATATAAAAATGTTCTTTGTTAAAACTCAGTTTCACAGTCCATGGGAGTTTTCTCATTAATCTCATTACAAGCAATTAAGTAGCAATGCAGGCTAATAGAATTCATTCTTAAAATTCATATCCTTTCTTTAATAAGTTACTATCATTCTCCTAGGACAGTTTCACCTACTTAAGAGACTTCCCTTGAGAAAGGAGATGGCAGATTTCACATCTCCAGAACAAAAACACTTTAACTCTCAGCTAGCATAAGCATGTCACAAAACTATTGTTGAATTTGTCTATTACAAAGATTAATACAGTAATTTAAGGGCGTGGATTATGCATGTTTTACACAACATCGTTAGACAGTGCCACAGCCAAGCTAACAGTCAATTCAGTTACAATGACCCCAGAATAAATATATAAAGCTTTATTTCTCTGAAACAAAAGAGATTCCGTCCCTGTCTGTGGTGACAAAGTAAATATCCATAGAAAAATCTCTTATCTTTATATATAATTGATTGTGTCCAACTAGGTCTAATTTGTAAATTATTTATAACACTGACTTTTCAGCATTAATTCATTTACCATAAAAAATGTCCTCCCAGTCACCATCTGTGTTATTACTAATTAATTTACCAGTTCATTTCTTTCATCTGCTAAGAGAGTATTTCTGTCTTCCAGCTTCCTTATCATAGCATTCAGTTCAGCGATTTTCAACTGAAATCTCCTCACATCTCGTTCATCCAAATGCTGTTCCTTTGCATCAAAGACATATAGATATATAAAATTATCTTTAAAAATACAATCCATAAATGTAATATCATGGTTTAGCAAGTAGATTGTATAAATCTAAAGTAGACTCTTACATCAGCGTTTGGAAAACTTATTTTAATTAACTGAAAGACTAAACAGCAACATCCTGTGTAAATGCTCGTAATAGCTTACCCGAAATGGGTCCACTTGACAGATGTAAGTAAAGAATTAACAATATTAAAAACAAAAAAAGCTAGATATAAATAATTCATTCACGACTGGTAAATTCTAGCATGATTTATAACCATTATCTAGAAGAAATCTAGTGCGTATTACATAGACTAAAAGCACTTGGAACAGTTTTGGAAAAGGATGGTATCTTTTATAATTTCTAAAATGATGAAATAACTAACTCTAGAAAAATAGAGGGGTTCTAGACAAAGAAAGGCTATTTTTAATCACAGATAACAAGTTCATATTTGAAGCTCATCATGTAAGCTCTAAAAGTTCTGTGTTTGCCTATTTTCCAACATTCTTTGAAACTGAAGAGGTCCAAGGATTTTCTCACTCACGAGCAAAATGTTAACATGCAGTTCAAGACCATTTACCATGAATCAGGCTTTCTAGTGTTTTATAAGTAACCACAAAACCAGTGTGAATACATAGGCAGTAGTTGTCCTATGCTGGCCATTTAAAGGAGGCAGGATTTTCTTACCGGGCTTCCCATCAACTCAGTGATGTCCCCCACTCCTGCTGGAAGTTCTCTCTTGGGGCTGCTGTGGTACCGCTCTGCCTCCTTCACTTGGACGAGCTGCTCATCCAAAGCTTCTTTCTGAAGGAGGAGTTTCTGCGTATGTCCTGCCTGGATGCCAAGGTCTTTCTCCAGAGCCAGAATCACTCTATCTTTGCCTTTGATCTCATCCATCTGGAAAGAAATATAGCAAGGAAGTTTCTATAACATCCCCAGGTATGGACATGCTGCATACATATCCATAAATCTGCAAAAAAAAAAAAGTTCTTTTTCTCTCAGATTAATTCCAGAGTGGCTGCTAAAAAGAAAGATCTCTCTCCTCTGAAGCATTTTCCCCTCCCCTTAAACAAGTTTCATCTCTCACTTGACAATGAGCTTGCTGGGTACAGTCTCAGTTCAAGTGGAAAACAAAAATAGATGCAGACATACACTGAAACAAAATAGATAGCCACTGAGATTGTCCATTTCACTTGCAAATACACACTTTAATAAGTTAAAGAGAAATCTCCCTTCACCATGTTCCAGAGAAGCAATAAATGGCTAACACAAAGTAAGAGGAGCAGACCCTTTAAAACTCACATAAGCTTTGTTTTGAAATTTAAGCAATACACATTTGCCCATGTTGACTCTCTCTCTATTAGTGAAAAATTACACACAGTGAATCTCTTCATAGAGTTTTTAAGATCAGTGAACAAACACACAACCACGTTTCAACTTAAATCCTTAAGTATGCCTAAGCATTTTGTGTGCCTTTGCTAGTCTCCAGCTGGAAGGAAAAGAGCAAATGCATGCAGAGCTTTAGATAGACTAAATAGTAAGGAGAACTAGTCTTTAAACAGCATCTATGGTTATTGAACTGCTTTGTTCATTCACCTTGATACCAAATAAAGCATACTGCTAGCAGGGATCTATTGCAGCTCTCATAAGATTTGTCCCTCACATCATCAGTGTTACATTCATTTTGGTAGTATTCCAAAAGCCAGAGGAAGTGACAATCTGCAGCAGTTACTATAGAAACTGTTTTCTTAACAAGAATATTAACCATTAATTATATATTTATTAGAATTGTACCATCTCCGTTAGTCAACAAAGTCGTTTTCTTGGCCATCTAACTCATGGAGTTTTGGAAGAGTATTATAGCCTCACATAAAGAGAAAAAAATCACAAACTGTATTGTTTATTACTGTTACTTGATTATTTGTTATAGTCCTATACCTATATAAGTCCTTCAGTCAAATTTCAACCCTAACACTTCACCTCCCCAAAAAATACAAAGAAAATGTTAGAAGTAAGACTTATAGCCAAGTCTGGTCTGAGTGCTGTGCAATTGGATTGTGCGATCAGATATAACTTCTTCAGGATTCTCATCTTACTCTTTTCACAGTCTACAAAGTACGTGAAATTAGTTTGCATTCAGGATCTGCATGGCAAGGGATAGCTTGATTATGACGATTAAAATGTGATTTAAAATAATCAGCAGATTTGAAGTGAATAAACTGGTCTGGACTGCTCATAAATTGCTATTATTTGTTCTAATGTAGATTTCCTTCCTGATCTGGGGAGGCCAGAAAGATCTCAGTTCCTCATCCAATGAATGGAATTAATATATTTCGGCAAGTTAATTCAGATTTGTGTCACTTTAATTATGTAAAAAAGAATTTCCAGAACAAGTATGCAGTTTTTATTAATGGAAGAATTTGTGACATGCAGGGTTTCAGAAGGACTGTGCAGTGAACAGCAATGACAAAAATTAAGCAGCTGCCTCATTCACTGAATGCTATCTATCATGCACACTGATCTGTCACGGGTCTCCCTTCAGAGGAAAAAATGTCATGTAACTAAATACTGTGGACAAGGTTTGGCTCACTGTCACACAGGTGTTCATTCTGAAATAAATGGAACAGAAGTTTGACTATGTGAGGCATACACTTCACAGGGAAGAGCAAAAACTATGTAGGCAGCATAGATTATAGCCACCCAATTAGTAACGTGCTTTGTACTCTTGATATTCTCACAACTTAAGTGCTAAATGGAATGATGCAGGTGTTTAAGTTGGAAGAAAAAATTGAAAAATTGCAGTACAGACTGCTATTTGATGAACTGTGGCAGAACAGATCTTTTGAAGTGTATCGTCAGTGACACTGCACCCAAGTCACCCTTCCACATGCTTCCATCCATAAAGATCAAACACGCTGGAACAAAATTGCATGATGGAACTTTGGGGTAGGGCTAAGGGAAGGCAAGGAACAAGGCAGAATTTCCCTTTGGACATCCTAGTTTTTTCTTCTACTAAAAAATCTACATGTGGTGAAACTAAGAAAAAAATGTTTCAGTCAAATAGAAAACTTACTGATATATTGATAATAATTGATAATAGCAATACCATAGTCATTACTACAGACCCCTTTCTATTTGAGGACCTATACCTTAAGTTAGAGACACACAGCAGAGCATCTCTTACATTAATAAATGTGCATACATAAACAAAGAAAACATAGCAGTAGTGCTAATTTCATAACAAGTACAAACTAGAGGAATTTCTAAGCAATTTTACTCAAGTAACTCAACACAACCAGAGTGATACAAATAGAAGAAGCAACAACACCTCTGCCTTGAATTGTTTTAGCTGTTTAGTTCACAATATAACTTTCTTTTCCTGAAGGGAACAGCTACACATTTGATGTCTTCAGTATAAATACATCAACTCAATCACTGCCTCACTTTTCTTAAATTTACCCTAATACCTGACCCCAAAATTTTCCATCTTTCTTCTGACTTGGACATTACACAGTAAGTTTATTCATCTTCCTGCCTGCCACAGTGTGTATGCTGCTGCCAGTGATTATTTCCTTAACCCAAAAACTCCCACCTCTGGACTAAGATGCTTTAGTTTTTACTACATTAAGCAAAAAATTCATACTTGCTCTCAGTGATATGCACAGACTAACTATAGCCCATTTATCCCTTATCTAACTTTAGGTTGCCACGTCCTTGTTTCTCTTAGCAGCTTGCCATATTTGCAGGCGAGCATTTTCACGTCTTCTCCCATGCTGCTTTTTCTGCTTAAGGGACTCAGCACAAGTATTCATTTGGTTACCAGACTAACCTCAAATTCCTCTTGAATCTCTCTCCTTTTTTATGGTACTTCTAAAATGCAAAAGAATAATGAAAAAGCATCAATACTTAACAGTAATTACACCACTGATAATCAAAGCTATTTTCTGGTCATCTAACAGCATATCTAAACTAGCAAATCCCTGAGAACCTAAGAGGTGGGAAGTATTTTTTCAGGAATGCAGAACTTTCTCTACTGGAAGTTTAGGTAAGCCAATTCCAGCACTGAGCTGAAGCTAGTAAGTCCGGGTGGATCAAGCCTCACTTGATTCTTTCCCTGATTCTGAGCAAGATTTTCCACTCTTCCTCAACCCCTCATGGTCCAGGGAGCCACAGCATGTGCCTACATGAGGTTTCTGCATATGTGGCACAATGTAGCTCAGCTAAGCAACACACAGCAACTGAAAGCTGACTACACTGCTCCGTACTCTTGTGTATTCCTTCCTGCAAAACCATTTAAGACCTCCCAGTAAGATACAAAGTGAGACCATCTTTCATTCCAAAGTATTTAAAATATTTAGAATAATTAGATCCCAATACATGAATTGGGCTCACAGATATGCTGCATCAAACGTATCCCAGAAATTCCTTCCAACTGGCTGTTTTAGTTGCCGATTTGGTCTCAGATTTAAAACATTGCCTTTTTTTTTTTTTTCCCCTGCAGTTATATAGTATAACAGGAATGCATGAATTCTTTTGCATTCTGCTTTGTGTGAATTTTAAAGCATTTTAGAATGTCACATTTTTAATGCAATTAAAAATACAGTTAAAATACAATTAAAAGATACAATTCCACGTGAAAAGCCTGTGATCAGAATGGAAAGAGAGCAACAAAAGGTTAAAACTTATTTTCATTTACATGCTTTGAGAAGTAGTAGAAATAACATCAGAAAGAGAGTTGTAAAGAAAATAAGATCTACAATCAGCAGCTGCAGAGGATATTACTACAAAATCACCCTGGCATTGTTGGTTAAAATTACAGTTTTCTAAAGTATCATTTCTTAATTAATGAGTTTTATACTGTCAAACAGTAGGTGCTGAACACAGCAATCACCTGCACTGCACCAGTGTAGGGCCAGCATTTGTAACCTATTCCAAAATTACATAGTTTTCTTAAAAAATAGAAGGCATTTAAAAAACATTTTAAAATCTTAAAGAAATTATCAGAAATAAGTGTTTTAATAACATTTACCAAACATGAAAGAAAGCTAAGCTAGTCATTGGAAAACGTATCTATGCGCCAATTATCCCACACTTCAATAGCTACAATAAAAGTCAGAGACATCTGGGGGAACTTTAGCCTCTCACGAAGTTGAAAGAGAAATTCCCAGGGAATTAATAGCTAGCTTTAACAAGGCAGTGAGATACTCAATTTTCAAGTGGAAAAAGTCAGCTGCTGCATGGCCAAGAGTAGGACCCTCTTCTTCATTTGTCCCTATCAAAATTATCTGCTAGCCAACTGCAGAACAGCATTCTATCGCTTTTTGCTCCAGATAAAATCAAGTTCAAACTTATCCCAAACATTTGATGTTTAAAAAAAAAAAAAAAAGCAAGCAAGCCTATCTTGATAAGAATGCTTGTTACTGAGAAAAACACATAACAGAAGCTACTCAAATTTTTTAAGATAGGACTAACTGGAAGTAATACATTTTATATTTCACAGGATCACAGTATTGTAGGAAATGGAAAGGAGCCTCTAGAGATCATCGAGCCCAAACCCCTGCTAAAGCAGTTCCCTACAGTAGGTTGCACAGGAAGGCATTCAAATAGGTCTTGAATACCTCCAGAGGAGGAGATTCCACAAGCTCTCTGGCCATCCTGTTTCAGTGCTCCATCACTCTCACAGTGAAGAAGTTTCTCTTGAAGTTCATATGGAACTTCCTGTGTTCCATTTGTGCCTTCTCCTGTCGCTGGGCACCACTAAAAAGAGCCAAGCCTGTCCATTAGACTCCCATCCTCTAGATATTTATAAGCATTGATAAGATCCCACTTCAAGCTTTTCTCCCAAGATGGAAGAACTCATAAGGGAGACGCCCTGCCTTCTGCAGGCTAATAAGGATGATGCTCCAGCTCCCTCATCTTTGTGGCCCTTGGTGAACTCTCCCCAGTTCCAGTAAGATATAACAATATTATACATAAAGCCCACTTGGAGGGAGGAACAAAAATATTCCTGTGTTGTGCACAGGCTTCTCTGTGGCAAACATAGTCAACTATTTATTTGTTTGCTCCTCGAGGGAAGACAGAGAAAAGATGGGAGATGTCCAGTGGAGAAACTGGTAGATGCTATCTACTCTTAAATGTCATCATCCCAATTTTTCTAAACCAATAGTCAGTACGTTCCTCCAATAGCGTTCCCCCATTCTTTTAAAGTGTGTACATCTAAGGAAGAGATTAAAGGTTTTGCAAAACTATACAAGAAACACCATAAAGGCAGACATCAGAACCTTTCAATAGGTTTAGTGCACATTTCTCAAAAGCATCTTGCATTTTTGTAGCTGACTGCAATCTCTACTATGAGATCTCTACTGCAATTATTGTTCATTGAAATAAATATAACAGAAGTAGTCAGAAGATGGAAAAGGTAGAAAAATGAAGTAAACCAAACTTCAGCAGATTTTTTTTATTCCATGTGCCATGCTATACATCATTTTCATGGGTTTTTAATAGCATACAAGGAGTTGGATACTTCTAAAGGACATAAAAAAACATACTAGTGACCTGCCCACCACAATAGAGTCCTAAGAAAATATTAGGAATAAACATCAAATGCTGAGCCTGTATTATAAAGCACTTTCATTGGATCTGTTTGATTCAGGAAAAACAAAAAACAAACAAAAAACCAACAAACAAAAAAAAAAAAAACCAACAAAAACAAAACAAGGCTTGGGTGGAATGTTGCTCTGTTAGCTCCTGAGTGGACAAGCACAAAACCTTTAGAGCTCTGAAGGAAAGTATTATTTCTTTATAGTAACATATAATATAATAATATAGTAACAATTTCAGCAGTCTTAAAATGCTGAAAGCAAAGTATATTTTGCAGTCCTAAAATGCTTAAGGTGGCAGAAGGATCTTTATTGAAGATTAGCTGAGCCTTGGTATGTAACTCAAACAGGCTTCTCAAACAGATGGCAAAATCCAGAGAAGCAGCCTACAATTTGATATCAGCAGCTGCAAACGAAATACATGCACGATTAATTGGGTGATAAGAAGCACATTACTGAAGCCTCTGCCCAACCATGCCTGACTGCACACACTTGGAAGACTCAAACGCAACACTAAGAAGATTCAAAACTCAACTTTACAGTTTGAAAATTCAGTGGTTTGTAAGAAGAAACAAAACTGATGCATATTTGTGCTGCACAAGTGCAGTTAATAAAACCATGCCTCATCCCTCTTTTCAGGCCTCAGGGCAGCAATGGAACACAAAGTCTCCCTGCCAACAGCGACTACCAGAATTTTGAGAGAGGAAAATCTCAGCACCACCTCCACTACAAATTCCACTGTCTTTTCATGGCAAAATCCTCACAAGAATGTGAGGAAAACTGAATTTTATTATGAAATAATTGCAGCCATATAAAAGAATTCAATTTAGGTTTTAGATGTGTTAAACTTTTCTTCCTGCTATTTTTCATGTTTCACTAGAAAGAACTGCTGAATCTTGGAAAGCAGATTTTTATTTGGTCATCTAAATTTTACCCCTAAAAAGTTGAAGAGAACACCACGTGTAACATCTTCATCTACTACCCAGATGAAGAAATGGAATGCACTGTCCACAAGTTTGTGGATGACATCAAACATGGGGGAGCATTTGCTGTGCTAGGGGAGATGTCTGCTATTCAGAGGGACTTTGGTGAGCTGGAGAAAAAGGTCAAAAATAACCTTGGAAATTCACCTCAGACAGATATAAACTCCTGCCCTTCAGGTGGTTTAAGCTCTGCAGCAGAAAAGTGTGGAAGCCAATTCCAGTTGGCAGTGCTGCAGGGAAAAAGAAAAAAAAAAAAAAGCAAACAAGAAAAAGCTTTGGTGTCCTGGAGGACAAGTTGAATGTGGGTCAGTAGTGAGAGACTTTAACTCTCAAATTAACTTGATACTGGACCAAATGAGGAGTGCAGCCAGAAGGATGAGAGAAGTGATTTAGCCCTTCATTAAGCACTTGTGAAGCCACACAAGGAGAAAAGAAGATCTGAAGTGGCCACTCTATTAAAAAAAAAAAAAGACATGGATGAATTTGCACAATTGCCATAAATTGAAGCAAGACCAGTAAGACCACTATGGGGTACTGTGTGTCATTCAAGGAATGGGTGAAGGAGCAGGACTTGTTTAGCCAAAAAAAAAGATTACAGGATCTATACATGAAGGCTGAATCAAATTTTCAGGTACTGCGTTACAAATACTTGGGAAATTCTAAACAGAGGAAAGGTTCCACATTAAGACTTTGAATTCATGCAATAATTAGCTGACAGATCAAGCTCGAAAGGTTACAGTAACTGGGGTTACCACAGGCACATAGCCAGTAAGTAATGGGGTTCCACAAGGCTCCATTTTAGGCCTGGTCTCTTCTATATCTATCTATCTATATATATTTTTTTTTAATGTGACCTGGACACATCCAACTACATAAATCATGGCTGATGACAAACTTCTTAAAAACAATCCTAAAATTAACTTTGTACTTTTATTCTATGAACAACAAAAGAATTTCTTCCCTTGCAAATGTGAATCTGTAGTAACGTTACTGTCTAGAGAATTTTGTAGGGTTATTTGCAAATATTAATGAAATAAACAAAGCTAATTCATTCAATCTGCTGTGCATCCTCAAACATGGATCTGATTGTGCACCTAATAAGAGCAATGGAATCTTCTACATTGATTTTCTGGATAAGAAACCTGAGTCAATTTCACACCGAAGTGACACAAGTGATTCAATTCATCTCAATCCAGGAATATTTAGGAATATTCAGAAAGATCATAAATGCAAAAGTTTTAACTAGGTTGAATTTTAAAATGGGAAAAAGGTTTGATGTTAAAGACACTGTCAATAGAGGAAGTAATATTTACCTAAAACCCCACATCACACAATACAGGATGCACATCATTTGTTTATTCCAAAATATTGCATTGATTATTTTCAACACTGTCAGACAAAATGAACATTTAAGTTCCTTCTTATGTGATAATATCAATGAAGTGATGTCAAATCAATTTATGATAAACGATTTTGTATTATTTTCCAAGGCATGCACTGTGAAGAGTCAATCGTTCTCATTTCTGCAAAAAAAAAAAAAACCTCAGGGGATTGAGAGAAATGCACCTTGCAAAGAGCTTTCTTAAAAACAGTCTCCAGATAACCATGGAATGAATGAAGCCTCTGACTAAAAGGATGTACTGCTCACACCCTATTTCACAGATATACTTGCAACAGAACAAGGCTGGTCTATTGCCAAAACTTAACAACCTTTTGAAAATACTATATTGGTGATTTAAGACGAAGAATACAAACTATTTACTGCTGAAAACTAACATTAAACTTGATTTTAAAACCAAATTAAGTCAGTTAAATAACAAGTTTAATTGAGGTCCAAAGCAAAAAAGTCCTGTTATTTTGTGCATTTTTAAATTTTAGATTGATTAAAACATTAAACACTGTTATAGTTCTGCTTTTTATTTCATAAACATATAAAAATCCATAACTTCACTGCAGCATTAATAATGTCAAGTTTACCTTGTACCAGCCCAGACTTTAGAGGGAAACCAGACAGCCTGCTAACAAACATGCTATTGAAACAGGAGTCTGATGGTAGAGAATTACTGAAGTGCATGCATCTATGCAGTCCTCAACTGAAGGTATGCTTTGGGGCAGCTCATGAAGAAGCTCAGTGGGTGAAGTAGTGCAATTATAGTTGTGCATATTCTTTTTTCAAAATAATCTGATCTAGAAATAGAACGATACTATTTCAGCTTAGCTGCTTGGAATAGTGGGTGAAAAAACTAAGTAATAATTGCTCTTGCTTACTTATCTTCTTCAAGTTGTATCTTTCCTTTTAAATCTTGTTTCACCTGCATCTCCAGTTTGTAACTAGCTATTTTTACTTTCTAGTTTTCAGCTACCTGCACACTGTGCCCTTGCGTATACATAGCAAGAATGTATTTTCTTTGGGGAAGGAAAACAAAAACTAAAGCTACAGCAAAACAAGACATCTACGCCCACAAGCATTCTATAAATTAATGAAAAAAATTATATAACTGCTATATGACATATTTCCATATAACTTCATTCTGTACAGAGAAAAAGCGATTCCCTTGCCAACTACCTATTTTCCTTTCCCTTATTTGGCACTGGGATCTTCCCATTCATCTTGTTTGCACTGAGGCCTGTTGGGTAATTTTCATGGCTCAATTCAGAAATGTGAGAACATACCTCAAAACTGATTAATCGTATTTCTAAAATACTGATGCTTGTGCAAGGCAAGCATGGCTGCTTATGTATCCAATGTAATTATATCTGTATATTCATACATTCTTGTCATTTAATTCCTCAAGGGTAAGATCTAAGCCAATCAAGTACTCCAAATCTGTGGCTGATGAACTTGGTTTGAAATTCTAGGCAAGCATCCCTTGCACTAATTAAAATGATGGGGCAGAGAGAAAGAAACATCCTGATGATCTGACTATAATCTCATTTAGTCTCCCAGAGGAAGCCAGTAGCTCCTAGGAAGACCTGCAGCGTTTGAGGTGTTTTGTTTTGTTTTTTTTTTGTTTGTTTTGGTTTTTACCTTACCACAGACTAAAATAGTACCCCATAGAAGAATAACCACCTGAATTGTTGTGAATACCTGGAAAGAGCACTTCATTCGGAAGAATATCTCAGACAATTTAATGAAATATTGTAAGTTTGAAAGGAGTCAAACCGCTACATGGCAACATCAAATTTCTGACATTTTTCCTCATTGTTTCTCCTTAAGGTGCAGAAAGATGAAAACACTTGAAGTGAAACCCTGTGAAGCTAACGGCAGAATTCTTCCAGAGCTGTGAACAGGCAACAGCAGTTATCTGTACACGCACCAAATACAATTATCTTTCATAGACACAGTTGTACTGAATAACAGAGGAAGAAACAGAGAGTCCCAGTAAAGCTCCAATTATAATTTGGAATGATTTGACAGGCTTGTTTCATGACAGGCAGAAAACTTGAGTGCCCTCCTTCACCTTCATATCACAGCAGACTTAAAGGCTCAACTCTTGCAAGAGAACAACTAAGCTGTTCTGTACAACACCACTGCGAGACTCACTGTAGGTGTATTTGTTGGAGCAATTTAAGATGAAAGAACTGAGGGTGTATAAGTGTGTGCTTTCTCTCACTCTCTTATCTTTGAGAAGGGTAAATTTAAATAACAGCTGTTCTCTACAACAACACAAGCAACAAGACAATAAGTTTCTCTCCTCTTTAACACTTTGTAATATTACCTGGTTTATAATGGTTATTTTAAGATTCTAGATTTATAATATAGAACAAGACGTAAAATTGTAAAAAAAAAAGTTACGGTCACAGTAGTATCACGTTCTCAGTCTTTGCAGTGGTCATTAAATAGTTAATCAAGGAAATGATGCCCTCAAGTGCTTATTATTTAAAGAAAAAATATTAACTGCGTTAAAAGCTTTCGTTGCCTCAGACAAAAAAAAGATCACTGTTAAACAGATATAATACTTGTTTGTGGCTTATCTTCACCATCTTTCTTCCCAAGGAATGGAAGAAATAAGAGAACATATAAGTACAAAATGATAAACTAATTTTTGCTTAAGAAAACCAAAGTTTTATTCCATTTGAAATGTAAGTTCCTTTACATGAGAAATATTTTCTTATAATATCACGTTTTACTTGCATAACTATTGAATTGCTTGATTAGTCAGATTAGCAACCAGATCTTAGAATCATAGAATTGCTCAGGTTGGAAAAGACCTTAAAGATCAAGTCCAACCATAGCCTAACCATTCTATCCCAACTCTAACAACCCACCGATAAATTATGGCCCTGAGCATCACATCCAAACTTTTTTTAAACGCATTCAGGGATGGTGACTCAACCACCTCCCATCTTGAATATATGTAGGAAGAATCATGTACCAAACAAATGTCCTTTGGTGTTGAATTGCTCTAAATGTATTGATGTGTATAGCCCCTCCTTGTTTACACACTGCATTTTATATAGTTGCAAATTTGAAATATTTGGGGCATCCACTATACAAGAGGCAGAGTGTGCCATCTGCACTGAAGTCCTATGGTTTACAAAAAATGACAGAACCTTCTGTCCTGCACCCTAATTTTTCTGCTCCTAAATGTCATAATCTAAAATCAGAAGCTTTAAGAAGCCAAAAAGGGTAACAATACTTCAAATCGAATGATCTGGGCAATCATTCACAAGGAGAAAATACTTGGTCTTGATCCAGCACATTGAATTTGCCAGATAAAAATACAAAACTACTCTGGAAAGTTAAGTTGTCCCTCTCACAGAAGTGTCACTAAAGTGCCTAATGAGCACTTTACCTCACAGCTTTGACCAGGTTGACTTTGGTAAGTAGCACAATTCAAGCATGTAGGAAAGAAAATAATTGATTTCTATGATTTGTTGAAAGAAGCTCAGTCTGGAAAGTTCTGGTTCAACCACATTCTACTCGATGGGACATAAAGCTTTGGACTGGAATAGCCATGGAGCCAAGGCATGAAGCTACGCTGTATGAAAGAAAAAGTGCTGGAAGTAGTAGCCTATTGAAACCAGCCACCACTGGTGGAAGATGTTACTGCAGAACAGGTTAGAGATTTACCTGTGGGCAGATAAAGCAATGTCTTCAATGCTGACGTAAACAGATGTATTATTTCATGAACTTACCAGCCTGCGGATATCCCTCTCACATTCACGCTTTATTCTATTAATCTCATCCTGATGGGATTGGTAAGCCATGCGCAGGTCAGCAGCCTTCATTTTATCCGCCTGCATGATGTTGTTCAAAGCTTCTTCAAGCTGTTTTTTACCAGATTTTAGCTCCAAGATCTCCTGTTGCAACTTCATTCGTTCGCTATCAAACGCTTTGCGGGCCTCCTCCTTCGCCTCACTCAGCAGCGCAGTCTTCACCTTGTCAGCTGCCCCATCCCGCAGCACATTGACTGTTGACTGCAAACGCTGAATTTCACTGTCTTTAATTTTCACCATTCTCGCTACTTCCTGCTCATGCTGGCGGATCAGCAGCTCTCTGACGCTCTGAAGCTCCTTCATTTTCTCCTCATGGAGCTTAGCTTTTAGTTCAGAAACGTAGGCCGTGTGCTTGTGCTGCTCCTGCTCCCTTTCTTGCTTAACCTCTTGGATTTTCTCTCTCAATTTGCCCACCTGGAACATCAATGTAAAATACTGATTAACAAGCACCATCACACCTTTACAAGTCATCAAGAGAGCTTTTTCGTAAACCTTCTTAAAAAGTCATCCTGAATATTCAAAAGCAAAGACTAAACACAAAATTCTCTCTTCAAACAGCTTGGAAAAGGCTGTTTGTGCCTGTGTGTAGAGGAATCTTCTTTGCAGAGGTGCTACCAGCAACAAGCTTTCACAGTTTTAGGAAGTAAAACACCACCAAGAAGTCTTCAGCCCAGTTCTCTAGCAATTTTCTCCACCAGACCCCCCAGATTACTCTCATCCACAACCCTCACATTGCACCCAACAAGCTGATAGAAAAGGAAGCAGAGAGAGAAAAATGCTCCTGTTCAGGATGAGAAAGTTTTCTCCTACTCCATGGACCATACTTCAAGGATGCTCGGTGACTCAGATCTTCATATAGGCTCAGGTAATTTATTCCCAGCATCCTTCGGTAGCTAAGGAGCACTGTCACTGTACTGCAGATGGGATTCTCAGTCAATCATCTATTTACCTTGTGTATGCACATATTGTCTTTGGGATTTGAGTTCCAAATTCCTACATCCGAATCCACTGTTTGATCTAAGGTAACTTCCAAGTGAGATTAGACATTAATATAGATGGGGAAGAAAAAAAGGAGAAGCTTGCTTTTGTATTGTAGTTTACCAGAAAGCGTATAATGTATCCAATCGCAACTAATATCAGCAATGCCTTCCTACAACCCCTATCACTGCATCTGCCAGAATATAGGCTCTACACAAGGTCTTCAACTCTAAAAGCCAGAGAGAAGAAGAGATTTCAAAGAATTGTGTTTTGACCTTGAGTGGCAATAAAAACATATAATCCACATAATGCTGCATGGTAAAAATCAGGTCATCAAGTAGCTGGATATTACCTGCCACAGCATTCCTAGACTTCTTGTACCTATGCAGTGCACTGCTGGGACCTGTGGTCACACAATGCATTATTGTACTTAATTTATGGTAAACTAAGGCAAAGATGCAACTTGCCCCAGATTTCAGTGCTGGATGAAGGGGAGGATCTCTATTAATATTCAGAATAAAATTTACTAAGAAGGCATAATTAATACAGTTTACTTTTTCCGCATTTCTGGATTCTACAGTCAAAAACAAAGGAGTTAAAATTAAAGCTATAATACTAGTTGAGGAAAGGTTCAGAAAACCTTGCTATTTTCTTCATTGTAAGCAGGCTGGATCTAAACAGGTACACTTGTGTGTTTGCTTTAGGGAAAACACAGCATAACTCAAAAGCCTCAGTTATAACTCATCCAATGAAACCAACTTCACTACTTAATTTGACTGGTCATAAAATGAGACCAATCTATTATACATCAAGCCCCTAGTGCTAACTTCACGATTTCCAGGATCTGAACTCCACCTGAAGTCTTCCAGCAGAAAGGACAGCAAACCCCTTTAAAAAAAAAAAAAAAAAAAAGGTAAAAAAAAAAAAAAAAGAAACAGGTGAAAGCAGGAGAGAGAGGGTACGGAAATTATGTTTTAGATACAATGTAGACTAAACACCAACTGGGGCAGCATTATAATTGTAGATGAAAATCAGGCACCATTTGACTAGGATGTTATCACACAGGTACTGTTATCCCATTCCAGGATGATCCAGATCATATATATGGTTATTCAAAAAATAATAATTTCCCCCCTAAATGATAAGTCTGGCTACTGGAAAATATCTGCTTTAGATACCCATAATGTATTTCATCTGGTGAAACAACTTGAAGATCCAAGCCTACAGCAGATAGCATGGATCTTCACTGCTTACATTAGGGCACTCAATTCCATAAGAGAATCTAAGAAAGAAGTTCAGCCTATTTACTATCACAGATGAGTAAATTTGCAAACCTACCAACACTCAAATTCACTTGAATCTGCTACTGACCAAAGAAAATTGAGATGAAACTGTAAAATGAGATCTAGTAAAAACTACATAGGAAAACAAATTGTACAATGACCATTATAAATAATGCTGATATTCCTCCAGAACTACAGTATTTTAAAATCACTCATGTCATATATTAGGTATGAGAATGAAAAGCAGTTTTCAATATAACACATTGATTGTGACTTCCTAAAAGCATTTTTAATATATGTGAAAAGGATTCTGACATTTTGTGGTAGTTCTGGGTTACACAGAATTGCGTGCTTGAATAACGGTTTTCATTTTTCATTGAGTGCATGCCAACATCCATATCCATTGTTGCTGTCCATGACAACACGTCTCAAACCTTCAGACTAACTGAATATCATCACATATCATCCAGTCATTTCACTTATAAAGTTTCTGCAAGCACAATGCAAATAACAACTCTATAATCCCTGAATTCTGCATCTCATCTTAAATGCATTTCATTCTACAAACCCAGAAAAATAGACGCATTTTAATCTTCAAGGTCTTCAAAAAGCCTATTCTTATTACTGCTTCTTATCAGAGAAGATAGAAAATTAGCTCTATTATAGTTGTATAGAACCATAAACTCTCTGTCCCTCTCTCCCTCCCAAGATGTTAATTTCTACACTTTTGGCAACTGATGGAACAAAAATAGTAATATGGTATTTTCCCATATGCTTAACTGTCTCAGCTTCAAAATGAACTCAAACACGGTTAAAATGTATTTATTTTTAAATGCATAAAGCTGTTCTGTCCACAATTTGAAGCATAACCAAGAACTGAGGCCAATAAGCAAAAAAAAATTCATACAGGCTTTCAGGGTACCACTGACAGTGCCTGGCTCCATCTTTACTTTCCCCCATCAGCTATCTATGCATTTTGATAAAGTCCCTCCAAGACTTCTCCAGTGTCAACAGACCCAACTTCTTTTTTGGAAGTGACATTGCATATCAACATGTCTTAGAGACAGAGAAAATTGCTGAGAAACAGTCTAGTTTCAGAATAAAGAGAACGTGATAATACTCAAGGCAGAAAGTTCATACTATTTGAACTGATTTGTATGTCACAGGACAAAGTCACAATTGACTGGATTGCAAGAACTTGGTGCTAAAGTAAAATTTAAATAATTTCAGGCAGAAAAAAAAAGTATGCTAAAATTTAGTATTTCTTAGGACATGATAACTTTGCTGCAGAACATTAAATTTGCAAGTGTAGAACTCAGAAATTTAAGTTAAAGTCTTTGGGAGAATCTACAGGTCTGATTTAATCTCTTCATTGGATGTGACAATTTGTCACATCAGTCCACAGCCTAGGAAGTCTCCTGGCTTCTTTCCAGATTATATCATTGTATCACACCTTGTAAAAGAAACAGCTCTTATCACTTCCAGTTACCTAAGAAACCAACTCATTTTTACTTGATTCTGCTTTCAGGCAATCATTTTTCCAAATCTCCTTCTCCTCTAACAAGAGCACAGAAGTGGCAGAGGCCGCAACCAGCTGCAATTCCACTTTGTCAAATACTGATTTTGTGTAACATACATTCTCAGCTCAGTTACCACTTTTCCCACCCACCTCTACTGATTATTTCTTTTATTTATGTGATCTTACTCACTGTTCTTTCTCTCTAGCAAAAAAAGCTTGTTGTATTCACTCTATTCTCTGTGCACCTTCATAAATATCCTCTTCCTGCTTACTCTTCTCCAACAACAAATAACTCTTTAAAAGAAAAGTAAAACATTCCATCTTGTGCATTTACTGCAATCTTTCTTGCCTTCAGCTTTTCCAATTCTGATAATTTTTTAGTTTAAACTCTTAAGATGATGTGAGAGCACCACAGAAAATGTGTTTCTGCTCACATCTGAGGATAGTTCCTTGTTTTATATCAGGATACCCTAGCAACTCCTGAAGGCTGCAGCAACTGTCCTTTTATTCCAGAACAAAATGTAGATGTATAATTTTACAGATACATTAATTGCACAAACTCCACTACAATTCTGAATAGAATTCTGTAGATCACACTGCATTTTCTGTCAGCAACTTCGAACATGATAAAACTTCTAGATACTAATTGTGATACTTTCTTGTTTATTATTCCAAATTTAGGATAATCATTGTTTAATATCTACACATTGATGTCTCACTCCTCCCCTCCTTCTTAATAGCTGTTTTACTTGGACAAGAAGTCACATTAACACGTCTAGCATGTTAACGCTTCACTCCTATCAGAACTCTGAGTTCTTTCACGTTTATTTCCTAATAACTTTGCTATTTACAATGTTTGACAGATGCTCTCATCTTAGTGATTTATTAAGTATTGATCATTTGACTTTATACAACAAGAGCACAGATCTGAATTCAAATGCCCTTCAACTTTAATTGGTAACACCATTACACATTGTTTTACAAGTATTTCATCCATTTCCCTGCTCCAAGATGGAGCAATTTTCAGTTTTCTGTTGTGTGAAGTGTATCATCCTATGATCTTTTTCTTCTTTAGTCTATGTTCAAAAATCTGAGTTCATAGAAATTTCCCTTTTCCAACAAATTTATTTTGTCTGATCTGTAATCAATCTATTACAGTCAGTCAAACAAGAATTAGGGCTTTATTATTTCTTTTTTCCTCTGGAAGGAATACATTCTGAAGATTCTATTTATAGGCTTGTTTCTTTGTGTCATGAAATAATAACATGAAATAAAATATGAAAGAAGATACCATCCAAAGCTAAGGATCACACAGGATTGTTAAAGAAACTTGGACATACTGGACTACGACTATCTATGTGTTCCAAAGATGTTTCAAATTTTGCACCAATATAATGACACAAGTACACAACAAAGCCATGCTATTGATAAGTTAACATGGTTTTAGTATATATTTCTTCTTCAAAGAAGTCCTTGAGACTTTTAGAAAGTATCACCAAACAAAAACTCTGTCCATAGAGGGGAGAACTGAAACTACGTGATCTTAAATGTCCCTTCCAACAAAAACCATTCCACAGATCTATGATGCAATGTACTTTATGAATGAACACTTTCTCCTACGTGTTCTCCTGACTACTCAAATACCTGTTGAATATATGCTAGATAGACAAATATTTATGGATTTGTTTCATTAATAAATAGACACATCAGAGCAGCTAAGGTCAATAGCACACATAACCCATGCAAATCAAACCAGGACTCCTACACACATTATTTCCAGGCAAGTTACAATCTCTGTAGACATGTATGTAACATGGTTTGAATATGCTTGTGTTCAACTCTGCATTTTACTTCTTTTGTCTAACAGTTTTCAGTGCTAAGATCAAATCCTGAACTCCTTTGTTTCCTCTAAGGCCAGTTAAGCTAGTGCTAGTAGTATTGAAATCACAGCAAATTTCAACAATAATGTCTTTGGGAATATTTATTTACTTTTGTACAGTGTTAAAATAGTTGGCAAGCAAATGGAATTTAATGCTCAGTTCTTCTCATAATTCATGCCACACCTTCCTGACAAAAATTTCAGTTTATCAGTGAGTGGTTCTTGAGACATTTCTTATAAGTTTAATGCATATCTTAGTAGGGAATTAACTTGAGATTCAAGCTCTGCTTGTTTATAACATCACTACTATTTAGAAGAATGATCAATAAAATGCAAATACATACCTTGCTTTTTTCTTGCTGAAATTCTATCTGAATGTTGGTTAGTTTAGTTCGTAGCTCCTCATTAGCAGCTTGCAGAGCTTCAATATCCATGTCGGGCTTATCTCCCTTGACACGACCTTTCTTTGACATAATTATTTTTGAAGGTTAAAATAATTTTTTGCTCCAAATTGAGCTACACCAACTAGGGCCTTCTGCTTTCAGCATTTAAGAGTCTTGTAGTGTTCAACCAAATCTTTCACAAAAATCTCTGCCATTGCGGGTTTTGTCTCTCATGTCCTGAAAGAAACAAAGTAGGAACAGAATTAGACTACACCACAGAACAAGATCAAGGATCAGGATTAACATCTAGTTTTAAAGCACATTGAACTTCCATGTAGTATGCTCTAGTACTATACTACATAATGTACTAGAATTAGTAAGCAACAGATTAGAAGAGCTACACAGCATTCGTCATCATACCTAAAATCACATCAACTCTCTTCCTACGCTTACAGAAATGAAAGTTTTGTTCTTATGCTAAATATAGCAGATAAATATAAATCGTATTTTATTCCGGACCTGATGACTTGGGCCACACAACATTCTCAAGAGGCACTGGAACAATGGTAAATTAATAGAGCTCTGTGACATTCTAGTGGGAACTGCTTACTTCCCATAGTAAGAAGTAAGCACCTCTCACCTTAGGGTATCAGATGATTCAAAACATCAGCATACGTGGAGAAAGTAGCATAAAACTAGAAAAACACTTTAAAAGACTTCAAAAAATGTAAGCTGTGTACATTCAAGGTCAATAGATTGAAGTGATCTAGCCAAAATATCAAGGTATTTCATTTTAATTCCCTAATATGCATCAAAGCTTAAAAAGTATGCAATTATTTAAATCAGCTTTCCATGATACTCAAGGAGAACATCAATAGCAGACAATGAACCCTAATTCCAATAATTAGCAAGTCCGAAGATTAGTTTTCTTCCTGAGTACTAATAAAAGCTTCATCAGTTCTTCCTCCACCCTCTTTCCCATCTCTCCCCTAAGAATAACCTGGCGTTCCACAAGAACAAAATGAGCAACAGGTGATACCAATGCTGAATTATTTCAAAACCCACATAATCTCCAGCATTAAATTCCTGATAAGGCAAAGGGGTTTCTGCTTTAACAACACTGTTCAGATTCAGTAAGAATTCCAGAAGGTGAAGTTGTTAATGAGTCGGCTCAGCTGAAGCAAAAACATAGGCAGGGGAAAAATTTCTGGGGGAAGGGAAAATGCTTTGTGATAGTTAAGAATCTATCTACCCACATATTTTGTAGAATCAGTTGCACTTCCACTTCATTTGAAAAGAAATGCCAGGTTCGGTGTGCCAGTTTCATTAGTCTAGGCGTTCTTGTTCAGAGGTTTCTTCCAAACCCAACACCAAAATCTGCAGTGCTATGACCTCTGCTAATTGAAATACTTGCTTTACTGAATTTTAGAAAGAGACAAGAAAGTAGCAATGACAAAAGAAAAATTATTGCACTGTTTCTCACAGACCCCTATCAAAAATGAAATTAAATATAAAGACACACTCAGGCCAGCAGTTTTCTAAAGACACTATACATAAACTGAAGATTCAGTATTCTTAGCTGAACCTCCCTCAAAATCAATATCATTCCATTGTTCTTTCTTAAGAAAAAGAAAGTAAACTATCAACCACTAGCAACAGAATCTATAACAGCTTCCTGAAAATGATTATAAAGACCAAAAAAAGTGTATATACACACACAGTATTACAGGTCTAAGTTAATATTATCAAAGACTTCTCTGACTATGCCTATTTTTGCTTAAGTTTTATAATAACCATATTCTGCCCCCCCGCCTTCCCCCCCCGCACTTCAGATCAGATGGCTTTTCTTTTATCTGACATACAAGCAAAATATAGAAAAATGGACAACAATGACAGTTACAACGCATGATAATCCTTACTGCTGAAATTTTCACACTCGTTCTAATCAAAGAAACAAGAAAGAATTACACCTGCGGGCTAAGGCTCTTACAAAAAGGATAAATTCTTCAGTTCAGCTACATTTGCTTTGTCATTGTCCGTATTTGCCAACCCTGTCCAGCATGGAAACCAGTAACACACTTAAAGTTTCTTTTCTGCCCAAGAAACATTGTAGAAACTTCCTTCAAAAGCTTCTGAATCAGTATCTCCATTTTTTTTTTTTGTATTTGTACTATTAGATATTGCTCTTCACATTCTACCGCCTTTTTTAATTCCTTCCTGAAACTCAGATTTTTAACTTGTAGTTATCTTTTGCAAGAAATAAAAAGACCTACAACCCCTCAGGCTCTCAAGAATGCCTGAGAATTCTGGACTTTTCGACTTTCATAGTTTCAGCCAATTTTCCCAATTTTTAACTGTGGAAAAACACTTATGTAAAAACATTAAATATTTAAATGGTCATTTATTTTCAATACATTTCCACAGAATAAATTCCTCACTCTAATTATTTTTTGTGAGGGTAGGAGGTTTCCTTCCAAAAGTTCCTCAGAAGGTTAAAAGTAATTCATGCAACTGTGTATTATATATACATATACATAAAAGAAAAATAGATTTAAAATAGGTAAATAAAAATAAGTAAAAGATTCTTCATCTAGACACCTCCATCCAAATAAGGAGATTTCTCATTTTATTTAATCCTTTCTCCTACAGTATTGCACAGCCTTACACTGTGGGCCTCAGATAACCCTTGTTATGCTTGTGAACATGAGACAAGCACATCAGTGCTGAATATTCAAGTTTAAAATAAAAATTACCACCCTAGCACCTGACAAATTTAAACTTTGTGGACAAAGGTAAAATACATATCTTCAGAAATACCAGTTCACTTATGTTATAATTTTCAGAAGTGTGGTAATCAGCCAATGAGTGTATGGGAATGCTGACGTGAATAGTCGTCAGTGCCCAAGGCAGATTTCCCAGAAGGTTCAGATGACCTACATTTTTTGCTTCAGTTCTCAGATGTATGTAATAAAATATGACTGAATGGATAAAAGCAAAAGCATCTCTGAAGGATGAAAAAAGATACACTCCCCAGCCAACAAATATAAATTTGTGTTATCAGAATAATCTTCTAAATATATTGTAGACTAGTAAAACATTTTAGGTACCCATTTTTTAACTACCAAACAGATCTATTTCTGTAATAGTAGAACTTTACTTTAAATCCTATCCCACCTGCAGTATTGTTGAGTTTCCTTAGGGGAACACTAAGTGTCAATTGTGACTTTCTTTTTTTCTGAGGATAAAACCCAAAAATATCTTTATTGTTAACTAACAGCCATAGTTTTTTTGTTTGTTTGTTTGTTTTTGTAAAGTCACAGTCATTCTTGTTTTAATAAGAATATCTCTCTAAGTGCAAACTAGATGGAAAGCAATCACCAAGAAGCACTAAAATGTTTAAATTAATTTTTCCAGAAAAAATCTCAAACAACTGTGTTGAGTACAGTTGAACAGAATAAACATTTGCTTTGTAGAGATTGTAGCATAGCATGAGTTGAACATTCATGACGCCTGACTAAGGAGGTTCTGTAACAGATGACACCCTGTGGATGAACTCAGAAGTTGTAACTCATTTAACTCTCCTGCCAAAATATCTTTTACATTAGTTTCTACAAAGGCAGCTCAGTTAAAGAGACGTACTGAGATTTTGCATTTCCACAGCCTTTCAACAAATTCTTATCGCTCCCAGGGAAAAGTAGCTGTGTTTTAACACCCCACCACAAATCCCTGCCTTTCAGGTCCCCCCTCTGCAGTTAACAGAACTGCAATTTGGCAACCTTCAGAATGATTTTCACCAATATATTCATTTTCACTTCAGTTAATTGGTTGTCTGTGTCATGTATGCACCTGCTAAAACACATGCAATTAGAAAAATGCTTCTGAGTCAACATGTAACACACCAAAAACCAAAAGAAGTATTTCAAACTCATTTAAGATCTGTACATATGTTCAAACGTGCATCAACCAATGACAACCATACAACACTGAATAATTAATTATTTCTGATTGGCAGTACTGCAGGCCACTAGGTAGCACCCAGTACATTAGTGGCCTTTTTCTAGACAGAAAACATATGCACAATCAAAAAAAAAAAAAAAAAGCTGGCACTTATTTGCAAGAAGTTGTGCAGTATATATGCAGTAAAAAGGAATATTTGAGCTGAAAAGGGTGAGGTAGTGGGGATTAAAGGAATCACAAATGCTTTTAGCCATCAAGATTCACGTGAACTAGTTGTATGTCATTTTAATGTACATAATGTAGATTATGGATATAAGGTTTTTTTTTAAATCTATGCTGAAGCTATTTACTGGAGTGGTAGTATTGTCAGTAGTCCTCGTCAACCATTTAGTGTGGGAATGACAGAAGAGTCACACAGTGAAAAAGGATTTGAAGGAACAACTGGTCCCTGATTTTACAGATTATATTGGAGGAGAACTAAAGGACTGGTTATAAGCATAACTTAAAACAGACTATTTTACTGTGTCTACCTCTGGCTCTGTTGGACTCTTCGAGATCCTACTAGAAATTTGCTCCACAATTCTCTTTCTGCACTACAGCACTCCAATATACCAGAAATCACTGAAACCTTGGCCTAAATCTCTTCTCGGAATGTTATGAGCTTGAAACCAAGTCTTTGAAATACATAATAAATATTCATTAGCTGCAATTAATATTGGACTCACCTCTATTAGTATTTACTCAGTTTCACAAGTAGCACTGGCTTGTGGATTAATCCTTAAATTCACCCCACTAAACACACTAAAAGACAAATCATTACAAACAGCAGCCCTGTGATACGCACAGGGTCAAAGGAGGAAGCAGAACAACGTGAAGTTCAAATGCAATTTAAAGTAGTAAGACCCTCCTTCCACGAGCTTTCAGAATCAGCTCTAATACACACTGCGGCAAACAGCTTGAGATAGAGCTAAGCCTCTGGTCTTAGTGCCAACTCCTTTCTGTTGAGCATACTCAGGAGACCTGACAAGTGGCCTGCTGTCTAGCACAACATACACACAAACCTTCCATCCTTCTGGTTGCACCCTGTGTGATTCAGAGGGAGTCTTGGGCTTTCTCTGATGAGTATTTCCTCCTTTAAAGCATAAGATTTAAGGGCAAAAAAAGAATAGGAAGATCGATCAAATTTTAGCATTTCCCACTTAAGGCTACAGAAATGACAAACACTGAGAATGACTGCAATAACATTATTCACCCTCACTTACACCCTGAAACTTAATCTTCCCATCACATCTAGGTTTTCAGATTACACTGGACCACTTTTGCTGAGTTATTTACCTGAATGTTAACAGAAGATTCCTTTGAGCTTTTTTTTACTGTTTTTTTTTTTTTTTTTTTTAAATTATCATCATCACTGTTGTTAATATTACTGTAGAGGTTTGGAATAATTAAACCCCAAAACCAGAAAAAAGAGATTTTGACAGGTAAGTAGGAAATATGCAAAGCAGTCAGATTTAGGGAGAAAGGTTCAGGTTCTCAAATGACTTAGAAGAAAAAAATTGAACTTCATGAGAAGAAAAACTTCAGGAGTTATTCTAACACCAAATGTTCCATCTTTATTTTGTAAGTCTGACATGATTTTGGAAATCTGACCTCCAAAAGCCCTCAGAAGTCAAGTATAAGGAAGAGAACAGGGATAGCTGGACACGATCTTGTTACCAGCTAAACAGGGAAACAAACGGATATTGCATTATTTGATGTCATCATCTCTGGTTTCTAGAATCATTGTGTGTAATTAACCACCTTTATTAAACCTACAAGCTACCTCATATTGTGCCTGCCAGGCCAGATTCCCATCTTACTACTATACCACAAAAGAAAATACAAACCAGCGTGCCAATTTATTGCAGTTATGCCAAGCAGACTAATGACAAGACTCAACTTTGACAAATCTCACTAAAATCAAAACTCTTAGCCAAAATAGAAATGGTCCATTCTATTCTAGTAATACTGGAAAACTTAAGAGAACTGTTTCCAAAGATGCCATAAATTCCACTTTTAAAGCAGAGTTCCCTTGTTCCCGATATCAGAATAAGAGAGTATGCTACAGAGCTGGCTGTATTACTTAGCTTTTGAAGATTCACAGAGTCTTTGAAAACTATCTACCTACCCTCAAGATTTTAGAATCTCAAGCTTACAGCCGACAGCGAGTATCAAGGACTCCTGCTAAATTATGTTCCTGAAGTAGGACACCTCATGTTCAAGTCTAATTTCAAATACAATTGGATTATGATACAATAAAAATGATGATCATTTTATGGGCTATACACTGAGTTAAGTCTTGATGGATTTGGGTCCATCTATGGTTCTGTCACAGATGCCATTAATGACTTTGTAACTGAGAGATTAAGTGATTTGTTCAGAGATATTAGCATTGTCTATCTCATATTCTGAGAACAATATTAAAATATGAAACATCAAATAAGGATTATGAGAAATTGGGATTATGAGAGCCTACCAAGAGTTTACAACAATTGTTAGTGAGCAGGACCCACTATTTTTAACTTATCACAAAGCTGCAATTCCTTCAAAAAGATATGCCTAGAAATACCTAAAAAATACACCCTTCTAAAACCAGTATTTCCCTGGACAATTGAGCTCAGAAACAGGACAAAGTAGTTAGGATTCAGATTCAAATTACTTGAGTGGGACTAGACAAAAATTAATATCCAAAAGTCACAATCCTCTAATAGCCTCATTAATTATTACTTTTCACTAAAGAATTTATATGATCTTCCCAAATAGACAATAATCTAATCACTGAATACAGACCAGAGCATTCAAAGCTCTAGTGATCAGAGAGATGAACATCAACTTAGTAATGTTTTTTGGTGGGTGGCTTAGATAACTCATGTTAGTACCTAAAATACTGTTCTACAGGTACACAATACTCTGTACCCATGTACTGTATTGAGAGCTAAGATCTTATTCTGATCAAAAGATTTCAGGGATTGATTCCCTGCGTGACCAGGGATCATGCTGACTCACCAAGCACCTTCCCTAGAAGCAGTGATTGCATTTCTTCACATACATGCCTACCAGTGGTGACAACAAGGTGACTCACTTAAATTCCTCCTTACGATAGTGCTCTGAAAATCAGTCATCTAATGCTGACATTTCAAACACTAGTATTTCAGTGACTGTTCATTGGAGTGAACAGAGCTTCAGGCTCTGGACTGCAGGCTGATGGAACTGCATCAGCTAGGATGAAGTATTTACAAGGACTATTTCAGCCAGATGCTAGTTTCTTCCCTTTCCCTCCCCTCTGTTCCCTAAGAGAGCAGAGCAGTAGCTTAAAATTGCAGCCAGCAAAATGCACAGCTAGAGGCTAATACAGTAAGAGCTCAAAGACAGACTCTCATTTCTTATTCAGTTTCATCTGCACAGAGACAAGCATGACACAGCACAAGAAAAGCACAGCAGAGGAACTTTGTGAGCTGGAGACTTTCTTTGTGTAACCATCTTCTAATATCCACAAACTGGAAGCTTCACTATAGTGAAAAGACTGCCAATAAGACATCCTTCTGCTGACTACCAGTGCTTTTGATTCAGCCAGACCAAGCTGCTTGGGACAGTGGTTGGCAAGGTACTCCCCAGACGTGCAAAGAAAATGCTCAGAACTGAATGTGCTTTTTGTGAGCACTTGCATATCTGGACAGAAGCATTTTCTATATGTCAGAATTAAAATGTTAAGGACAGCATCCCTCAATGTTAAGAAACAAACACAAAAGCCAAATCAGCCATAAGATGGCTTAAAAACAAACATACAAAACCAAAAACCAAAATTATTCTGCTATCAGCCACTGTTCAAAATGTATTTTGAAGTGTAGAATTTAATCAGTGCTCAGAAATACATATGCAGAAATAAAGCTCCCTGAATCTGTAAGAATGGTCAGATATGGAATAGAGGTTACTTTCACACAGGATTTAAATTTATCTGGACATCTGAACATCCAACTTCAAGTTCTGCAGGTACAGCACTGCTACCAGTGTATCTCCAACTGCTGACTGCTGTCATAGCCAACCTCTTTTATCCATTGAGGGGGATTAAAAAATGATTTTTTATTCACTCTGAGGAAATTTTTTCCCCCTTTCACCTATGAAACTTTTTTTCAATTACTGTGAAAGCAAATTCTTACTTCAGCATATTGACTCACAGAGCTGACCATAAAGACAGCACAGCATTTTACTTAAAACAAAGGCCTAGATATGCCAACTAAAGTTTACAGAAGCTGGTGTAATTAAAGGAAAAACCTTCATGTTTTTGAAGTCTTAATAAATGCAACCTCCTTCTCCAGTCTGCTTCTGTAATCATCCCTGGCTACGGACGAAGTTTTTCCTTAAGTTTCATTACCACATAAGTAGGATGCAATAGTAAATGATTCTTTGTGCTGAGTTGTGGAATAATATATTTATATAATTTGTGCCATGTACTGATCTTAGTATTCTGTTCTGTCACTCACCTCACCTCATGCCCTAGAAGAGGTACTGAGGAGAGGCCTAAAACATTAAGGCACCAACAGTAATTCTGTAGGCGTGCTTAGTCTTATTGAAGACTTTATGAAGTAACAGGGAAATCGTTATTGCCTCATCATCTCCTCAGGCTGAACCACAGAATAAAACTTTGCTTTGAAGTTAAGCTTGGTGCGGCTGTAGCAGTGGCAATGCAGTTTTTCACATCCTAAACTGCAGAGCTATTCTAGCAAAGCTATAAGAGTTTCCAGAGCAGGAAAGAAAAAAAAAGGGGGGGGAGGGTGCGTATTCTTTGGGAACACCCATACAGAACAGAGCCTGCCAAAGGAGACATCAGTAAAGGAAAACAAAGGGAAATAGTCTTAGTAGAACCCACTTCTTATCACTAGCCCAAACAACAGTCATATCTGCTGTTTGTCTATTACTGCCTCAACTCTTTACCTCACAATCACCAGTTTTCAGACACAAAAGAAAGGAAATACATATGAGAAGAGGAAGAAAAAAAGAGAAAACAAAAAGCTGAGTCGCACAAAGATCAAAGTTTACTTGTTGCCTGGATGTATTCCCATTCCACGCTGAAATGTTGCCTGTTTCAGTGAACAATGTGGAAACTGGAGGATCTGACCACATTCGTTCCCTCTAGGGAACATCAATCAAAATACCAATGCAACACACATTTACATTTTCATTAAGCAGTGAAAGTCTGGAAGTATCAAATCAAAGATTTTCTCTAATACTTCATAAATGAGACCAAAGACAGGAAATTAGAGGACATTTTCTTTGACGTATGGAGGTTTTTAAGCAGTAAATACTTAGACCCACTTTTAAATCTTAGATTAATCTTCGGAAGTTAATAGAAATGCCCAAATACTCCACCTCCCATCTACTATCCAATTTCTCTTTTTTCCTGGGTTCTGATAACGTCATCCAGCATACCTATAAGCTGTTCTCATGCCTCTACCAGCACTAGTTTTAGTGCTTTTCCTTGCTTCCCCTCTTTCACTGATTTCCATTTACCCTAAGTCATTCATGTCTAAATTTCTAAATGTAAAGACAAATTATTTCTGCACAGAAAATTGCTACAATTGCACTCTTGCAAGCAGTTTAACACAAGTTCTTCTACTTGAGAAAGATAGGAAGTCCACTTTCATCAGTTTCCTGATAAGCACAGAAATATTAAACTGTCACAGTTGAACTGATGAAATAAAAGTGCAACTGATCCCAAAAGTGAAAGAATAATATAACTCTCAAAATTGCTATAAAATACTATTATCTTTTTGTATCTCTTTCCTACTTCTTGCTTGAAACAACCACAAGGCGATAAAGTATTTTTCAATAAAGAAAATAAACTCTCCCGAATGAACCAATAGGAACATCTCTGCTATGATTGGAAATTCGTAACTTGCACTCCAGCGCAGTCCCTCATACCTCTCCCCTTTCCTTTTTTTTTTTTTTTTTTTTTTTTTTAATTTTAATCCAAATTTAATGTAACTG